>OMNR01036504.1:0-10565 GCA_900303205.1 Mora moro
TAAAGCTGGGAACGGGATACTGCGGAGCGGCGGAGTGGGCGTGGTTACGGATCGAACACTTGGCTGTCGGAACACGGAGCTATTTAAAGGCGCTGTTGATAACATTGATAACAACCAGCCACTAGATGTCGCTCTCCCCCTCCCCCCCGGTTGCCAGTTCGTTGCACAGCCTCCATTTTTCACGGGTGGAGTGACACTCAGACAGATGTCAAGTGATGAATCTTTCGCGGTAGAGTAATTCATTCATTTTTGTAACATGTATACATTAGCTATATAGTTAGGTTACTTTGAAAACCCGTGACAAAATGACAGAATTCACGTTGATCTGACGACACAGTATCGGTGTTAGATTCCCAATTAGCTAACGCTAACATTAGCAGGCTAGCAACCCTTAGCTTACCGGTCAAGGAGAAACGTGGCCACCTCGGCGTGGCTTTTCAGCCCTTGACACTCCTTCAGCTTTCTCCAACGAGAGAAAGCTGAACCAATGTTCACCCTGGTCTTGCTTTTGTCGCTAAGCACTTGGGATTCGTACCGGAGTGACGCCGGGCGCTTAGCGTCAAACTGAGCCATTTCCCCGTTTTTTTACACACTACTAAGACTCGCTGATATTTTTTAAATTATTAATTCATCAATCATATTTGTTTTAGGAAAAGCGATTATTTTATTCCGCACTTTTCTAAAAGCTCTGCGGATGTATTATCTACAAATGTTATCAATAACACCATCACTTATTTTAACAAATACATTTAGCTTACAACGGCTGTAAGACTTTTAATGCTTGT
Source organism: Mora moro (assembly GCA_900303205.1). Classification (NCBI taxonomy): domain Eukaryota; kingdom Metazoa; phylum Chordata; class Actinopteri; order Gadiformes; family Moridae; genus Mora; species Mora moro. Next base: position 786 of record OMNR01036504.1, read on the forward strand.
GTGTAGTGATGTCTTAAAAAGAAAAAAATATAACTGACACCTGTATTTGTATGTCTACCTTTACAGTATTTGCCTCAAAGAAAGGTGTGATGAGGTGTGATTATTAGGTGTTATTCAATCTTTGACCACAAGGTGTCAGTAGCGGTTGGTTTTTAGACCTGAGGATATGATAATGGTTATGGAGGGAAACCGGGCAGGGCGGTAGGCATACCCAGAGCCATAGAAGGTGTAAGTAATGTTTAAGTAATTAGTAATAAATGAGAAAAAAATCGTTACTAGTTTTGTGCCGTTCACCGGCTGGTTCAGAGTTAGTCAGGAAGGACTCATTAACATACAAGTCCCAGTCTGTTCTCTAGTAACTCATTATCTACTATATAGTCCTCCATTAGGCAAGCACTTATTAACGATTCATCAATTATCAAGTCGTTCCTGATTCGTCCCTCACTCATTTCTTAATTAACTATGTGTAACTATGTGTTCCCTGGTAACTACTACTATTTTGTGTCCCTTATTGTAAAGTGTTACCTGGTGGTTTGTACTCACAAGTTTAAAACAAACAAAATACAAGACAAACTATGAGAGGGAATAACTTATTTGTTCTGCCAAACCTATTTATGTGATTGGATGCCAGAAGATTAGATAACTATTTCTTCAACATATTGTTACGTTTTTGCTTTTTTTTGCTCCGCAAATCGACGCTGACTGTCGCTTTTAGTTCCCTCATTTAACAGAAATGTTTAAAATTGTTTCACCAAACTAAACGGTTTTTAATATGAAACTTTATTTGGTTGGTTTTGTGTTGTTTAAGTTAATTTTAAGAACAGAAATAAGACTATTTGGAAAAGGAAAATGTATTATTAAATTTTTTTTTTTAAAAGAGGTAAATTATTTTTACCTCTTACCCCCAACCTGGGGGTAAGTTGCATGTATTCCTAGTCATATTTTCAGGACTTTGTCATAGAGCATTCTTGTCATTCAAATTGACAGGACACATCCTGCAATAAGGGTAGATGTTTTCATTGTACTTCTCTAATTTTTCTTTGTCTAGAGGACAACATAATTAAAGATTGGCCCTAACCCTCATCTTACCCCACTCTCCCCTATGTAACCTTTATATTGCAGCCATTTACTCCATATCTAGAACGTTTCTGAAGAATAAAATGACCCCATCCACAAGTCAATCCACATATAATTTTATATTTACCGTGATTAACCTAGTCTATCATAACCATTGTTACCGAATTCCAACCCAAAACAAATGAGCATGTAGCAAAGTGATGCATTCCATAACTACAGCAATAGCGATCTTTTTCACATCATGTTAGAAATAGCTACACACGATATGTCGTTTGAACGCTGCTTCCAACAGTAAACTTGAGTGTGCCTCAAACTTGCAAACGGCGACGACAGAACAACTTCACTTTTTCAAGTTCCAACCACACATTGTCTTACCTTTGTTGCTTTTGTCAAAAAACAATAAACGGACAATCTAGTGTGTGCCATTTTCAGTTGTTTACGTACATGTATGAGGCCGAGAGTTTCCCATAGGAAATAGATCATGGCCTTCAATTGGACTGGTTGTTGCCCGTCAATTATATTCGCCCAGAGATTTCAATAGAGGGGCCAAACATCAAAATCGAACAATGTTTTTTTCGAGATATTAACTTTCTGTATCTCATATACGGTCTTATCATTTACTGTATTGTTTTATTATTTGTATTTGGAGACTTTGCCTAAACCCACCTCTACTAAAACCCCTATCTTTGCTCTACTTCACTTTAATTGCATCAAATCTTGACCCAGGTTAGATGTGCTATTATGGCCTTATAGTGCTGTAGGTCTGCCAGCTGATTCCATATATAGCCCTTGTAGTACTCTACTCTATACACTTAGGGTATTTTCTTTTCCAGAGCCTACTGATGAAGTTAACAAAAAAAGTTTAAAAAAAGTATAATAACAATTTAACATTCCAACGTAAAACTCCATACTTATTTAATGATGAAGTATATATGAAAGTTCTGTTGTTTAAGTCACAAATATGAATATAAAACAATGTTTGGCAACAACTTGTTAAAATTTACAAAGTCAGGAAAATATATCATTTACACTGATGAAACGGTAAATTACATACTTTCCCACATGAATTGGAAAACAAAAATAAATGAATCACAAACAACTTAACAATAAAATAATTTAGCATCACTTTTCTTAAATTACAATCACTCATCAGTCAGGCTACAGAATTTAAGTAAGGGTGTTTGTTCAAGTGAAAAATGGGTAACAATTAGTAATATAAAAGAAATTGCTTGGGCAGTGTCAGGATTACCATCCAATAACACACACTTACTAAAGGCAACTTGTATGATAAACTGTCGAATATTTCACATGAAAGACCATCAGTCCCAATTATTTAACCCATTTTGAAAATGAAAAACTTTTCTTCCTGTATTCCTGACATTTCAATATTAAATGTATCATGATTTTAAGACCAGTCTATTATTCCTCGGCCTTCCTCTACGTCCTCCTACGTTTCCTGACTTTTGCCAGCTTGTCCGTCTCTTCTTAGCCTCGTCCTCTGCAGGGTCAAAATCCGAGTCACTGTCGAAATCCTCCTCTGCAGTCTCGAAGGTCTTTGGTCTCTGGCTGGCTTTCCGCTTGCTCTTCCTCCCCACCTTGCTTTCCTCTGCCTCGTCTTCTTCTGTAAGTTCAGCTGTGATTGGGCCCAGGGCCTCCCCTCGCACAGCGGGAATTGAGCTCATCTCCCCTGCAGCTGCATTCCTTTTGGGCCGTCCTTTGGGTCTACCGGTCGACCTATGATACGTCTTCTTGATCTGCTTCTTTGGTTCTTCTTTGAGTTTGGGGTCTTGATGAATAACATCACCATCAGTGCTCCTCTCCTTCTCATTCGCCTCATCTATCCCGGGTATGGGTGGTTCCATCTTCTCCTTTGTGTGTTTCCTAGGCCCCGAGTCAGAAGCTCCTTTATGGTACCGCATAACGTGACTCTTGAGGCTCACATTATGATTGAAGCTTTTGTCACAGTGCCGGCACTGGTAGGGCTTCTCCCCGGTGTGCAGACGCAGGTGGGATTTAAGGTGGCCATGCTGGCTGAATGATCGACTGCAGAACTCGCACACAAACTGCCTCTCGCCGGTGTGCACCAGCATGTGTCTCTTGATACAGTGGGCAGCCGGGAAAACCAAAGCACAATGGGGACATGAAACACTGTTGGGGCCCCTGTGTTCTTTCAAATGGAAATTGCGCACACGGAGCTTGGAAAACGTCATTACACAGTCTGGGCATTTATAGGGCCTTTCATTAGGGATGTGGGCTCTCTGATGGGCCAGTTTATCAAGTCTTGTTTTAAAGGGTGCCATACAGAACTTGCAGACGTGCTGGTAGTCTTCCTTGTGGATTCTGCTATGACTTTTTAGGGCCCCCTTGTCCTTGCACCTCTTGCCACAAACATTGCAGGCAAATGGCTTGATTTTGTACTCGCATGTGTGAGTCTTGCCCACATAGAAAAAAGCACCGCAATCTGGACAAAGTTCCCGCACCTTTCTATGCACTTCATTCAAGTCATCTTTCTCCAATTGGTCAGAATCAGATCCAGAAAGGGCATCCTTTCCCCATTCTGGATCCGAGTCATCAAACTCCTCCTCAGATTCCTCTGTTTCTTCATCCTCTTCTTCTTCTTCTTCTCCTCTTCCTCCCGCTTCTTCATTTGAACAATTGCTGTCTTGATCAGTAGCAAAGGTAATCTCTGATATATCAAAGGTTATTCCGGTGCAGCCCTCTTCATAAGACTGCAAGATACAGATTAGGGATTAATGGATACCATTCACATAGACCAAGATTAACAATTAAAAAGAACCAATAGCTGCATTGGATATGAACATCAACAGAGAGGTGGACTCCATAGTACCGTTTGAAAGTACTGGAAAAACAATGACCAAATGATTGGGAAAGGGGGAAGTGTGAATGTGTATTTTACATTTTTGTAGACTATACCAGATTTGATTGGTTCAGCAATCACTAACTCAATCAGTATGCAAGTTTGCACATTCCTTTTATTCCTTTCTCAGGCCATTTAAAATTTGAGAGACAAGGTATTGCACGAGGGCTAAATCCTGGGAGAAAATGTATTATCACATTGTGGTTGTATTTGAGAACTCTGCTAGACGGGTGATTAGCAGTCTGAAAGGAAAAGACTTTAATTGGCTTGCTGATACACCTGGTGATTACATACCATGTTGGTTGTCGTAGTGATCTCTGAGCCACCGGTCAGGTGAAGATCTCCAGCCATTGGGGAGTTGGCCCGGGTCTCCTGGTCACAACGTTTTCCGACACAGATCGAATCATCAGGGCGTTTCTCCAACTTATAGCTGCAACCACATGGAAAAATGTGCTTATTGCGAGGGCAGGCTTACTCCCCAGGCTCCAGTGGATTTCTCAAAAGGAATTCTCCAGAGATCTCATCATACACTCATCAAGTTCTAGATGTTGAATATTGTGTGGGTTAGTGTGTCGAGTCTTGTCCTCTAAACATGTATGTATGTATGTATGTATGTATGTATGTATGTATGTATGTATGTATGTGCCATACACATGTGCTTGCTTGGCTTGACTCGGTGCACCAGCCCAGCATGGCTGGGATTTGCATCCCCATTACAACAGGGCTACCCGCTTGAAGGCGTGTCTTTAAACACGGTTGTCACGGTTGTCTTGAGTCGATAACATTTAAAAGCAGCGGCCTCTTTAGTGCCGTTTACTGTTGTAGGCGCTTTTTTTTTGAGTGCACACAAAAAGTCACGATAGGTTCCACCAATGTACACATATCGAAAGTCAGTTTAACCTGCATTTCATACAGTCCATGTGCATTACATTCACACTGGAGCTGCACTGCCCAAGCTGCTTTTTACTATTGTAGAACTAGCAGGATAGGCATACACTTCTAAACAGCGTTAATGTTATACTCATTGGGAACCTTTTGAAACACAAAACGTATCCGGTTTAATCGCGTTTGGCTATATCTATCGCTAGACACACGGGACTCATACCGGTGATCGCGTCTTTAGTTCTTTAAATAAGGAAAATATACTCACCAATCTGAGATAGATCCCTCTGAAATGTTGGAAACCAACGCACACCATTTATCATAACTGAAAAATAAATTGCATTGTATTTTAAGCATAAAAGTTGACACTACAGCAATACAGAGTGGAAAACAGTAGAATGTAGAAGGGGTGTAAACTACCAAAGTGTACCGCATTCATTGGGGAAAAAACAATTACAAGTAGATGCATGTAGGCTTATTACGTAAACAGACCAGAAGATAGAAAGCCACTATCTGGTTAGTCATTTAAATTCCAATCTGTGTGACCAGTTTAACCCTGACTCTGGCTGGAAATTGACTGTATTGAGAACAAAAGCACAAAAGATGCAATGTTTAATACGTCTCCACAAGGAACTCCACCTCAGTAGTTCATAAATACTCAGTACTCATAATTAAATAAAACATAATTACTTATTTACAATATAAATGCGATAAAAAATACAATAAATGTGGCTTGTTAGATTTCTTTTCCATGGATCTGACACCCTGCATCTCCGTTTTCCATGTGCCTGCTCACCAAAACTTTGCTCCGACTCACGACTGCTGCATTTTAGTAGTCGTCAACTACTCCCAAAAGGTCGCAGGATATATATATATATATATATAAAAAAAATTTTACCCAATAACAATGATCAACAGTGGTCTCAAATACAACCTGGGGGTTAATTAATGTAGGCGGGACCAACCTGGGAGAAAGTGAAATAGCAGAGTCCTCGATTGGCTCTGAGACGCTGTTTACAAATGAGCAGCGATTTGATTGGACTACACCCCCAGCAAGGTTGTCTGAGCGGGAGATACCGTTCGCCTGCAGTAACAACGCGACTGATTCCTTGCAGGGATAACGGGAGTCTTTCCTTTTCTAAATACCTTATTTTCTATGTTATGCCATGTTAAATGAACAGACATTTGATTGTTCAAACAAATCCATGTTCAACAACAAACAAAGTTCGGTTGTTAGAAGGGCCATCTAAATATATGCTGTAGATGCATTGCCACTGCTGTATTACTGCACTACAACTACATATGTGTGTTATTGTTATTGCTTATCCATCAATAAACAAACAACTTGTCTTGTCACAGTTACAGTGCCTTGAGACCCAACTCTACTACGTTGAATCATGGCTACATGCATAGGCTAAATGATGTGAACAAACCTACCTCGTCACATCCAGTCAGAGCTAATTGTATTTACCGGCAACCTTCTCGTATGGCTTAGCTTCACTCAAGAACCTTGCAATACTGTAACGTTAGCGTCAGCTAGCTGAATGTCAGCTCAAAGCTACGCCACACATAAAATGCAGGCTGCTGCTGCAGGAATATCTCTGCTCGAGTAAAGTTGCTGCATGCATGCATGCTCAATTAAGCATGCATGCATGCTCAATTAAGACAACCAGGTAGACAACTAGTCCGATAGGGCTAACTTTAGCTTCTAACAAAGGCAACCTGCAACCCCACCTGGGGACTACCACCCAAAACAACGATCCGCAAATTAGGTGGAGTCGATTGAACATCTGTAAACGTCAGCGGTGCCTACCTGTCCAAGAGAAAGAGAGCCACGTCTGTGTCTCCCCTCAGGCCCCTGTCTTCTCTCAACGCTCTCCACCTGGGCAAGGCGACGCCGATGCTAACTCGGGTTTTTCCTCGCCGACGGTCGCTTTGCTTTTTAGACCGTTTGCCTTCTTCCGAGCGTCGAATTCGTTTTTTCCCCTTTGGATTTGCACTTGCTTTTGAAGTTTCATCGTCTGTAGTCATCGATAATTTTCTTTGTTTTTTTCGGCCATAGACGGTAACCGTTTACTCGCAACGCTTACAAGAGACCGGAAAAAAAACAGTACGGACATTCAAACAGATTTATTTACATGATAATCTTCTTCTTCTTCTTCTTCTTCTTCTTCTTCTTCTTCTTCTTCTCCTTCTCCTTCTCCTTCTCCTTCTCCTTACATGAACATCTTCGAGGTTATTACTTTAGATGTGTGACACCGAGCGGTTCAAACGGGTACTGCAGTCCAAATTCACAATATTGGAGAGAGTTGTCTGCGCCCGCCCCCCTCCTACCCAGACTCCGGTTGCCAGGTTGAGGGCACTGAACGGGCATGAGCGCAAGACGAGCCGAGCGCAACATTATATTTTGAGACGAGCACAATTATTCTATTTTGACAATGACAAGCGACGGCGATTCCTACACTGTGAGTTGATCAGCTCATGTATACGTTTGCAACCCATGCATTGTTTGCAAATTTTAAACAAGCTCGTGGATTTTGTATAACTGTCAATGTGAGCAAGAAAGATGCATGGCTGGCTATGTTTACGTTTACGTCACACAGATATAAGCTAACGTTAACTGAAGCTCAACGCTTACCTGTTCAGGAGAAAATTAGCCAACTCGGCATCCGTCTTGAAATCCTTCTGGGCTCTAAGCTGTCTCCATCTTTCAAATGCAACTCCGAGATTGACCCGTGTTTTAGCACGGCTCTGGTCATGGAGCTTTTTCAAAACAGGACGAGGCTTTTTAGGTCGGGTAGAATCTATTACAATCTCAGTTCATCCGGTCCGTGTGCTTTGCGTCCATGGCTGCAGCACACTGTGTTTGTGTGCCAATTTGTTTCGTATCTTGCAACCCAGGGTGTCGAAATGGGCAACGGGCACGAAGAGGGCAGTGGGCAGAGTCAGAATAGTGAGTCACACTGACCAAAACAAAAGCAAGACGTTCTGCCCGGAATGGAAAATTCAAAGGAGAACACACTGGCTGTAGCATTGTTGTCGGGAGTGTCAGTATTTCCACATGGCATGTTTCCTCAATCCCTGATGACATGTCATTTTAGGATTTAGTACAGTACATTTGTTACATATAGTGCCTTGAATACACGATGGCAGAAAGTTGTGAATGTGATGCCGTGAGTCTCGTACCGCCTGCAAGACGCTCACTTGGCTTCATGTCCCTGCAGATATTGGAGAAGGCCGCGGAGATCGCCAAAGCCAATGACTTCGTGCCCGTGGTGAGTTGGGAGGACGAGCACGGGCACACGTGCACACACACACACACACACACACACACACACACACACTCTTTTGTACTACGGATCATATTGTGATCATATCAAACAAACAAGGTATATCGGTATCATTTGTCTCAAACATGCCTGTTCTCCTCATTGTCCTTACCTTGTCTGACACTTCATTTCCTTAAAATACTCTTGAGTCTCAGTGCGTCAGGCTTCGTGTTCGTTAGTTTCCTAGGAAACCCAAAGCGGGCACCGTTTAGCGGACAGGACTGAATCTGTTAAGCCACCCCCCCTTAAGCAGTGATTATCCATATGGTTTTATTTTGGGATGGTTTCATTTTTGGACGGCAAGCCAGAACGCAATCACATAGTATGCGTGTCATTTTATCCACACGGACAGTAAAACACTCTTTGCATCTCCAAAGTATTTCATTGGCGTTGAAAATTTAATGTAATATTAATGGCAAAAAAAAAGTGGAAAGACTTTCAAGGTGATAGCGACGGTGCAAGTAATCAATATCTGTCTGCATATAGACTGAAATCACCTTGTAGCTCGAATGTTTCTATTGCAACGATGCTGTTACAAATCTTTTCTAGATTCACAGTCCGTCTGTGGAGTGTTAACAGGGAATCACAATGATGATCTTTAGCTGTGTCATGCTGCCATCTAGTGGTCTTAAACTGTAAGGACCTCTCTCCATCTCCTCTCCCCGCTGTCCACTCCCCTCCCCTCCCCTCACCCTCTCCTCCCGGCTCTCAGGGTCGCGGGGGGAAGAAGTTCCACATTGAGCTGAAGGAGATCATGGAGCGCGACCCTCTCTCGCAGCTGTGCGAGAACGAGAAGGACCTGATCTGGACGCTGCGCCACGACTGCCACGAGAACTTCCCCCAGTCCCTCCCCAAGCTGCTGCTGTCGGTCAAGTGGAGCAAACACGAGGACATGGCCCAGGTCAGCCAGGGGAGGGCATCCGGGGGAACGTACAGAAACACTTACGGGCCGAATGCAGAACACACTGCCCTTCTTTATTCACAGCAACAACAGGCTTGACACCATTTGGACGATTGCATGTTTGGCTCTTTTTGTGTGATCGTGAATGTAGCAGCCACGCCCATCGACATGTGACATATACTGACGGCTTCACAAGTGATCTGAAAACAAAGCTCTGAAAATCTATTTTTAGCAAAAGTTCAGAAGAGAAGCTTCGAGTGTGAGGATTCATTGTGCCGTGATTGTGATTGTGAGGGCGATGTTTGCATCTCTGTGCTGGTGTTTGTGATGATGATGATGATGATGATGATGATGATGATGATAATGATGATGATGGTGTGTGTGGTTGCCTCAGCTCCAGGCGCTGCTCCAGATCTGGCCCCAGCTGAGTCCCAGGGACGCCCTGGAGCTGCTGGACTTCAACTACCCCGACCAGTACGTCCGCGAGTACGCTGTGCGCTGCCTGCGTGAGATGAGGTACGCACGCACACACACACACACACACACACACACACACACTTGTTATTAACCAATGTATAATCCTTTTGGATTAATTCCTTTTTCTAAATACGTTATATAATAATATTGAAATGTCAGCTAATGCCAAACTTGATTGGAAACAAAAGTGAATGAAAGAAAAAACCTTTAGTCCAAATCTCTCTCTCTCTCTCTCT
>OMNR01036506.1:0-10576 GCA_900303205.1 Mora moro
TTCACCATGGCCAGCAAGCTGACGCTGCACATGCGCGTGCACACGGGCGAGAGGCCGTACGCCTGCCCCGAGTGCGGCAAGGGGTTCTCGCGGCGCGGCGAACTGAAGCAGCACGCGCTCAACCACTCGGGGGTGCGGCCCTACGCCTGCCAGCTGTGCTCCAAGACGTACATGTGCCACAACCACCTGAAGAGACACCTGAAGACGCACAGCGTCGAGCGGACCGCTTGAGCTCACTGGGCTGTTTTTTTTTGGTATGGTCCCGTTTGTTTAGTTGTTTGGTTGTTTCTCACAGTGCTTTCAATTTGCAACGGTGGTATGAAAGGTGCTGTATGTAAAAGTTTGACTGTACTAAATCATAAAATGACCACGATAGGTCATCAGAGATTAGGGAAACACGCTATGTTGAAATACTGGCTCCTCCGACAACACTGCTGCAGCCAGTATGTTCTCCTTTGAGATGTCCGCACCAGGGCCGGAACGTCTGTGTTTGTTTTTCGGTCTGTGTGTTATTCTCAGAGTACCCCCGGGTTGCCAGATATGAAACAAATTGGCACACAAACACAGCGTGCTCGTCTTCCACTCGTGTTCGTGTAGTGTCGTCAACCTGGCAACACACGTGAGCTTCGTCGAGTCCAATATTGTGAATTTGGACCGCAGTGCCCATTTTCAACGCTCTGTGTCATTGTTACATATAGTACCTTTAAGGTTGTAATACCTGGCCAATGTGGACATCTGCAATATTTTGTATAAACAATAAAGACTGTATTATTGTATAAATGAATTAATCTATCCCATAATTCAGGTTTATGTGCTACACATATTATTCTCTACAGCAAATCATTCAATTGTTCATTTTTGTATTTTATCTCAAAATACATGTGCCTACTTTCAATTGTGTGTGTGTGTGTGTGTGTAATATAATTTTTTGACTAGCCTGGCATTCATTGAAATGTATTAGATGCAGAAGGTAAGATGCACTTTATTACTCCTAGGAGAAGACATAATGACAAATGCAGATGACAGAGCTGTCAAAAAATACCTTCTGTTCTTGCCATTTATATTTGGTGCTCTTATTTTGACCCCAAAAAATTGCTTATTTTAACGTTTTATGTTCTTGAAAGCATAAACACGTTCATTAAAAAAAAATATATAATTTGTATTTTGATTTCCGTCAACTGTTATACCTAAAAAAAACTGAACTGGGTGCGTTTGATTTGCTTGCTTGAGTTGGCTTGGAGAACACCTCGGCCGGGCGGCCCTGCAGTGCAAAACGCTCCCACCGGGGGACGATGATAACCTCACCTTAAGCGAAAAAAAACTCCAGTCGGCAGGTGTTGCATGTACCAAAACACTAAATCTGAATAATACATTTAATACATTTCACAGTTTACTTTCATTGGCAGAGTGCATTTCTTGGTGGATACTCTAGACTTGAGACTGTGGCCTGTGAGGTCTTCATCAGACCGGAGGAGACGCTTCCTGTCGGGGACTTCAGCCAGGTATGACGGGCCCCATCAGTGATGTCAGTGATGGGGTACCTGTAGTAAAGTACACCAGTGGACCTTAATTCAATATTTCAGCTACAGGATAATAAATTACGTTAAATGAACTATATTTGACTATATTTATTAAATATATTGATGGGGTTTCATAATTTTACTCTGCTAAATTCCAAGGAAAATACATTTCTCCTTACTTCTCCGACATGATCACCATCATTACCATACCACTAGCGATTCATATTTTTTCTATTGGATGTTGAAAAGGTTCTGCTGTCTACATAGTGTCATATTGGGTAGATACTTTAACTTGAATATATAATCTTTTTGTAATATATATTTTTTGTGTTTTCTGAACGGATATGTACTTTGAATTCATGTACTTAGCATAGGATATGAGTGCGTTCACCATATCGCTGCAAGTAGTGAAGTCTGGAAAGTAATTCAGAATAATAACTCATTATTTAAAATATATATACAAACATTTCTATACTGTCTTCCACAGACAGCTTCCTGGATCGGTCCTGGGCCCTCCGTTCTCGAGGACTACATGCAGTGTTTGTCCAAGAGGGATGAGCTCAAGTTGTCAAATGTGACTAACTGAAAACTCAATTGGACTAATTGAGATTTCATTAACACGTTGCTCGTCTTCCCCAAACAGCTCAGCTGACGTTCAGACGTTCCCACCACGTCCCCCAGATCTTGAGGGAAGAGCAGACCACAAACTCCCACATCCGTGTCCACGTCCGCCAACTTTACCTCGGCTCTCCCGACTCAGTCGCAGAAGCACAGGTGTCTGGAGGGTGACAAGTTTTTCAGGTACCAATCGGTTCTCGTCGGGCACTGGAGGATTCACACCGGGCCGCAGCCCCACAAGTGCTCCGAATGTGGGATTGCCTTCCTGCTGAGAACCTGCTGACTCCCCACAGGTCGAGCAAGTGCAAAAATGTGGCATACCCGTGCGTTACATGTGGGAGCGGTTTCTCCACATCCCTGGAGAAGTTAAACCACCAGTGTCCCAAAAGCACGGCACACCCCGTCATTAAATGTGGGAACAGTTTTCCCACATCCAAGGAGAATTTCCCGACACCAGTGCCCCAAAGCGAGCACCAAAGCCACCACTGTGGGCACTGCGGAAAGAGCTTCCCAAGGTCGAGCTGCCTGAAGAAGCACCTGCTGCACGTCTGAAGAGCACCTGCTGCACGTCTGAAGAGCACCTGCTGCACTTCATATGCCGCCACTGTGGCGAGGGTTTCCCCGGGATTGACAAGCTCAAGTATCATCAGCAGGGGGACCACGACAAGCCCCATCGCTGCCAGCAGTGTGGGAAGAGCTTCATATCCTCTGGGTGTCTCATCCAGCACCAGCAGCGTCACAAAAAGGCCCGCCCCAAGATTGTAATATATTGGCGTTGTAAACTATTGTGGCGTTGTGGCAATCTACAATATTGTGTATAGACAATAAAGACTATATTTATATGTATTATTGTGTACATGTATTCATCTATCCCATAATGTTTCTGTATGTGATTGGCAACTCGTTAAACGTTTTATTTTTGTAATTTATCTCAAAATACCTTTGTGTGTCTACTGTACACCTCTATGGTGTGTTTGTGGGAACATGTATTAGATGTATGAAATCAGATGTACTTTTTAAAATCGACGTGACAAATACAGATGACAGAATTGAATCATAAACACTTGATTATAACTTAAGAGGGTAAGTTATAATAAGAGGGTACAATGTCAAATACAATCTGTGCTTGCCATTTATCTTTGGTGTTAAACTTTGACATTTAATGTTATAGTTTCTGTTATTTGCGTTATGTAAGTCATCTGCACTTGAAACACGTTCATTTATAAAAACATTTCTAATCCTATTATTTATGATCAGCTGTTTTCCCCACAAAAAACCCGATACGTTCGATGTGTTAGCTGGGGTCGGCTTGATGGGCATTAGACTCAACATCAGTACAGAGACCACCAGAGCGCCGCCCGGCCCGGGCGCCGCCCCGCGGTATAAAACGCTCCCACCACAACCCATGCGGCGAACGACGATGAAAATCGTTTCAGGAAGAAGTTGGCGCCTGAAGCCATAGCTCATGTTAGCTAGCGTACTAAAAATGCTAACGTGGTAATTCCTTTTCCTTGCCGTCGTACATAAAGGAAATCACAAATGAACGAAATGGGTACGTATGGGCTTGGGATACACATGTAATATACCTTTCCGTTGTCTATATCCAGCGGCCAGGGTAGTCAAAAATAGCAATTAGCCGAAACGGAATAGGCCTCGACTAATCCCTGGAACGACATTTGTTTTGCAGACCGATAAAGCCACCCTAGTTCAAGTGGTTTCCTCGTAACGTTATCAAACACGTTGTCCTCCTATGCAGGAAACGGTAGTTTGCAACAATTCAAGAGCCTAGTTTACACTGTTGACAATGTCCGTTGTCAAACAACGTTATCTTCTCTCTTTATATTAGCATCAGTTTGACACCGCAGCCCACGGTACACATGTATTGGCATTAAGTGTATTGCTAGTCCTTCTGCCACCCGGTTCCTCATCTAGCGGTAGACTTCACGGTCAGTTGTTGGGGATGTCCATCGTATACTTGTCCCGTCCTGCACCTTGGTGTGCAACTCGCTGTTCTCAGACCTGATTGCTTGTCTACCACAGTCCTGGGCTGGGCTTGCAGCTTGCTCTGATTGAATAAGTTACACAGAAGAGTGTGCTTCTGTCACCCGTGCTAGTGCTGAGCATCTACAATATATACAACCCTAATGACTTGCTTTGTGTACACCCCAAAAAACACAGATTCATACACAGAAGATCACGCCTGTCAACACACAACATATTGTAGACATGTCCCATTTGTAATTGGTAGTTTGTCCAAAGGAAAAAAAAAGTGACCTGGGACTGATGCAGAACGCTCTTCACGTATAAGCTTGTAGAATCTGCACACAAAAGGTTTCATATCTTTTAGTTACACAAAAACGATGACATAACATTTCCAACACACCTTTTATATTCCTGGTGCAGCCATTGTATCATTCACCCCCAACCATGTTATTTGATTGACACATTCTTCTTCTTCTTCTGTAGAATTCAGCGTCCCGCTGTCCTCGCTGGGACTGCTGGTTCCTCCGCTGCGGCTGATGTCGGCGGTGATGTGGGAGGTCGTCCGCCAGAGGAACATAAAGCACTACGAGAAGCTGGAGGAGTTCGTATCCATGGTGACTGATGCCGTCCCGGAACTCATGAGCAAGCGAGAAGGACGGCTGCTGTCTCTGGGCCTGAGAGCGAGGGTGAGGGAATTGCGTTACTGCGTTTTGTGTCGTCGTGGTTGTCAAGGCTGTGATTTACATGGAAAGAGTAGCCAACGTCGTTCAACAGTTGAAATTGAGACTGTAGAGGAAAGCTGTCAAACTAGTGTCGCACAATCCAAACCGTGTCATTCATCGTCTTCCTGTGATCCACCTTTTTCTTCCAGACCACGCTGGAGCTTTTGCGTTCAGAGCACCCAGAAGATCTCAAGGCCGTCGAGATCCACCTGGACAGAATACGCTCTTCCTGCATTGAGGAGGTCAGTTACTGACTAGTTGACTGCCTAGCCATGCCGGCTTCTCTGGCCCTGGTCCATCCTTGGATGGAAGACCAGTTGGTGCTGGGAGAGGTGTTGGAAGGCCAGTAGGGGGTGCTCATCCCTCTGGCCGATGAAATATCCCCAATGCCCCAGAATGGAGCCGGGGACTCTGTCCTGTTGAAGAGCACCCTCTTTTGGCCGGAGACGTTAACCTGAGGTCCTGACTCCTGTGGTCACTAAAGAGCCCATGGCACTCAAGAGTAGGGTGTTAACCCCGGTGTGCTGGCTCTAATCACTAGAGTAGGGGCGCTAAACACACACAAACACAGACACACACACACACACACACACACACACACACAGAGACAGTAAAGTGCTTTGAAAAGAGCTACATAAATGCAATGCATTATTGTTTTTACAGGGGCAGGATAATTGGTTTGGATGTAAGTTTCCCCTTTCACTGTGTTGTCATAGTAGGACTTTAGGAAAGTAACAATCCTTTCTTCATTCAGATAAATGACAACATAATTGACGCACCAGAAGCGAACTTCATGAAGCTTGTACAAGGTCTCATCGAGGACAGTGACGGAAGGGAACATTTTCTCAAGGTAACTAAATAATAATTATTTAACTACGTTGATGGTTTATAATGTTACTAAATAATTTGCTTGCTGCTTAGCTTAACTCGCACAATGAACATCACATTAGACCTTAGATAACCTCCCCACAGATATGACCTTAAGGGAAAAACACAGGCAAGGCAACTGACATACTGACATACTCCAGTCTCCAATTGCTGCATGTACCAAAATGTTAATGGTGAGTAAATGTTTACCTCCATTGGCAGAACATATTTCCTGTGGAGTATGGCCCAGACTTTGACACGGCCCTCGAGACTCTGGTCTGCGAGTTCTTCATCAGGCTGGAGGTGCTGCTTCCTGTTCCAGACTTCAAACAGGTATGATGCCATAGCAACGCAGGTTGTTGTCAGGCGGTGGGAAGTACTTGCTTACTTGACTCAAGCACTGTATCTGTGGCAAGTAGTGGCATTTTGAAAGTACTTCATATACGTAGACCTCTTAAAGGGGAATCATTATCTCAAGAGTACTATGTCAATAAACTACTCCAATAAATAAAAGGTTCCCCTTTAACTAATTTATTGATGAATCAACATTCCTATGCTGTCTTCCACACACAGACCGCTTCCTGGATCAGTGCCGAGCCCTCAGTTTTAGAGGACTACATGCAGTGTGTGTCAAACGGGGATGACCTCAAGTTTCTTCTCCAAAGCAAACAGTGCCATGGGAAATTAGCCAAAAGTGGCATTGGTACGAAAAAATTAACCCAGCCAAAAAAACATGTTATTGGACGGATTTTACATTTCTCCTGATTCATGTGTTGCATCTTCCCCACACAGCTCAGTTTCATTCGGACGATCTCCTCGTTCCCTCCATGTCTCTGCCCCCCTCGCTGGAGGTCGCCATAACATCCCACGCCAGCGACGACGAGAACAACGACGTCCCCCAGATAGTTATGTTTGAGGAAGAGCTGACCACAAACTCCCACGTCGCTTCCACGTCCACCGACTTTCCCGACTCTCCTAAAGAGCAGGACGTGGTCACGTCGCCTCGCCGGAAGCAGCAGTCAGGAATGCACAAATGTCCAGAGTGTGACAAGTGTTTCAAGCACCACTCGGTTCTCATCGAGCACCAGAGGGTTCACAGCGGACTGCAGCCCTACAACTGCTCCGAATGTGGGAGGGCCTTCCGCACCGCCACCCTGCTGGCTGGCCACAGGTTGCGCAAGTGCAAAAATGCGGCATACCTGTGCATTAAATGTGGGAACAGTTTTCCAACGTCCCTGGAGAAGTTCAGACACCAGTGCCCCAAGCGAGGTCAAAGTTACGACTGCGCGCACTGTGGAAAGAGCTTCCAAAAGTCGGGCAGCCTGAAGGAGCACCTGCTGACACATGTCCAGAGTCGCCTCTTCAAGTGCAGCCACTGTGGCGACGGTTTCCCCGGGATTGGTGAGCTCAAGTATCATCAGCAGGTGGACCACGACAAGCCTTATCAGTGCAAGCAGTGTGGGAAAAGCTTCATCTCCTCCAGGTGTCTGATCAAGCACCAGCAGCGCCACCAAGAGGCTGGCGAAATCCACGGCGGAAAATTGATCGGGGGAAGCAAGCACAGAAAAATCGGCGCATCCCACCGGAGCTCCTCTGCGTCATTGGCCTCTCGGAAGAATGCGCTCAAATCCGCCTACCCACGCGCACGGGTCACCCACAACTGTCCGCAGTGCGGGAGGAGCTTCAAGTATCGATTTGAGTTCCTGGAGCACCAGCGGTTCCACACGGCCGTCAAGCCTTACAAGTGCTCTCAGTGTGGCAAGGCCTTCCGCACGGAGGCCCACCTCTCTGGCCACCGCAAGAGGAAGTGCAAAAACGCCTCTCACATCTGCACCAAGTGCGGCTGCCAGTTCAGGTCCCTTCATGAGCGCGTCAGGCACCAGTGTGTGCAGGTGATGACCAAATATGAGTGTTCCCACTGCGGCAAGACCTTCAAGATGGCCCACCTGCTGAGGAACCACCAGATGAGCGAGCATCAGCTGCCCTACAGCCCCAACCACCGTTTTCGGTGCAGGTACTGCGACGAGACCTTCCCCGGCATCAGCGAACTCAAGTACCACCAGAGGGTTGACCACGACAAGCCATATCAGTGTCAGGAGTGCGGCAAGAGCTTCCTGTCCGAGAAGTGCCTGTCCAACCATGAGCAGCGGCACAACGACGACCGACCCGAGAACTGCCCGGTCTGCGGCCGCGGTTTCAGGAACCGATACGACCTCAAGCAGCACATGCGCACGCACACAGGGGAGCGGCCGTACCAGTGCACGCACTGCTCCCAGTGCTTCTCCACGGCGGGCGGTCTGAAGAGCCACACCAGGGTGCACACGGGGGAAAAGCCTCACGTCTGTCCCGATTGCGGCAAGGCCTTCTCCCAGATGGGCGCCATGCGCACCCACCGGCTCACCCACACCGGGGAGCGGCCGTTCAAGTGCGCGGTGTGCGGCAAAGGGTTCACCATGGCGCACAAGGTCACTGTGCACATGCGCGTGCACACGGGAGAAAAGCCATACGTGTGCTCCCAGTGCGGGAAGGCCTTCTCGGACGGCAGCGTGCTGAAGCAGCACATGCTGAATCACTCGGGGGTCCGACCGTACCACTGCCAGATCTGTCCCAAGACCTACACCTGCCTAAACCACCTGAGGAGGCATCTCAAGAGCCACTCCAACATGAACTGACTTTGTTGGTAGCTGGAGCAGCGCGTGTGTCTGTGTGGTTAAGCTGTTTGTCAAACCAAACAGGCCGGTTGAATGAATGAATGGCTGAATGAATGTGATACCGACATGCATGCATACACAGGCAGGTTGTGTGGCAGTTGGTTCTGTGAAGTTTGACTTGGACCAATGAAAGAAGGTAACCACCTTGAGTGGATGTAGAATTGGACTATGGTTACTATGGCTCCTTGTGTTCCTCTTGTGTAAATGAATGAATGATGGACTGGATGGGAACGTCCAAGGTGATTTTTGTCTAGGAATAAACAAGCCCTCAACAATCAAAGTGTGACAAAGCCATTCTCTTTGTGAATCACTTATCAGGTTTTTTTTAAATAACTGAATTATTCACAATTGCATTTAGATGTCAAAGGACGTCCTAACAGTTAATCATGTGTATTATTGACTACAATAGTAGTATACAAGAAGATCCTGGGTTCGAACCCAGCTTTCTTTTATGGAGTTTGCATGTTGTTGGTTTCCTGCTACACCAAAAGACATGCCGGTTAGGGTAGTACTCCTGCCAGTGCCCTAAAGCAAGGCACTAGTCGTATGCTGGGAGTTTGTAACTGGGTTTAGATGGATCATTAAGAAGAATACGCTTTTTCATCAATAAAGACTTAATCTTATTAAAGTTATTTTTGCCCAGAAATCTATGACAATAAAACAAATATATTTTTGGAAATAGCAGGTTTTGAATCGTTAAGTACCCGAAGTAACGAATGTTTATAATTCAAAACCATCGATGGTATTTTTTTGCCAGCTCTGAAGTTTGATGGGTATGTGTATTTCCAAATAAATGTACTTTGTTCTTGATGTGTGTGTCAACAAAATGTTTTTGGTTCATTTGTTCTTTATTTTTTCCGTATGTTAAAGAGACTTTGGTCCAATTTTGACCTCAGCCCTCCAGAGTTGGTACTGGTACTGTGAGCCAACGGGAGCATTTGTGTTAACGATCACCCGGAGGGAGGCTTTTACGCACGTCATATTGTCTTTGGAGTTGTGTACGAAAAGGTAAGCCAATGGCAACCACATTTGGGTAAACAATCAATGGGCAACATTAATCTTAGAATCTTAGTAAAAATAAACGAAGCTATAAGGCGTCTGCCAATAACGCGTGGACCATGGCCTACTCATACTAAAAACGTTTGCCGAATTCTTGCATGTCTCAGTTTACTTTTATTATACATGTTCCAAGTAAAATAACAGCATTTCAAAACTTGATTCGTCAGTTGTCGAACCAAAGTGTGAGGTAGAGAAGGGTCTCAGACAGCAGAAATGTTTATACAACTCTGGACTGCTGGATTCAGCTTCTCTATCAAAACAGGAGGAACTTGGTGTCGCTAGGTGGCGACGTTTGACTTGGTATGTTTTCACAAATGCGTCCATAGTTTGGGTGTGGCAAAAAACAACAACAGATAGTGAAGTAGTGAAGTTGAACCTGTTTACAGGTTTAAAGACCCCTGAGAAAGGCCATTGAGATAAGAGATAAGATGATTAGGCACTGACTAAACAACAGCCTATCTCTATAGTTTATTTGGCTCTAGAAATCAGAAATCATAGTGCAGATTGCTACACCAAATTTTGCCAGCCATAAAAGGAGAGTTATGCTGATTGCGCTGGTGGAACTGGAACTGGAGCTAGTTGCTGTGCAAACAAATTTCCGTAGAAGATGCTATCTGTCTTTTATTTTTTTAATCAGCCTGCGGAATGGTCCCAATCTCCTGAAGACAACGTCCACAGGAAACCTATCCTAGCTCATGTTTTGGCGTTGGCTTTGAGCGTCAAAATGTGGAACCCGAGGGCAAAATAACCTCAAGCTGGCGCTGAGCGGCGGTATGCCTCGGTAACACACCAACATGAGCATGGGAAACATTTTCCTGCGCACATTTCCCCACAACTGTTCTTCCTCCTCCAACCGCCCTGGCGCTGCGGTCATGTTTCATGTTCTGTGTGGGGAAGACCAGCATAGTGAAGAACCAAAACCCCATCATTTAGTCACGTTCCCACGGCGTTTACCGGTTGAATGATCGTCATCTCAAAGAGGTATGGATGTGTGAACTATGAATGCACTACACCCTGCCACCAACCAACACCGAGGGGGCCCACTATATTAGAGTATGCTGACATTTAAGGCTGCAGAACGCTGTTTCAAATCGGA
>OMNR01036508.1:0-13256 GCA_900303205.1 Mora moro
ACACACACACTTCTTATTGAATGGTTTTGAATGAATCAATTCAAAACCATTATGTTGCAGACTAGCGGCCTCTCCTGGCCAGAGTTAGCCAACAGCAGCACCAGCGAGCACTGGTTCTTTGGCATGACGACAACGTCGTCCACACAAAGAGCAAAAAAAAAAACAACAACCAAGGGGCAACAATGTCTTCAAGCCAGGTAATAGTCATATACCGTACTTTGGATTTGTTACGGTACTAATAAAAGCAGCAGTTTGGCTAAATTCAGCATTGACCTCAGTATGTACACAGAATGCAGCAGCTGCACCATTCCAAACGTCAACCTACGGATTAGGCAAGCCTGCAAATGATGTTAGGAAACAGTAGTTTGCCAAAACACACACAGGCTTAAACGACTTGACGCCGATGTCCCAATGCGATTCTGGCCTGATGGGAGATACAGTAGTCCTGTGATCCAGGTTTGCGGTAAGTGGTATGTCCGGAACCAGAAATCTAAGCCAAAGGGGGGGGGGAAAGAGTGACTAACGCAGGACAAATACACTGTGCATACGAGGGACTGTGATCAGCAGCCATTCTCCACAATGTCAGTTCAGCTGAACGCGTGGCGCTTCAGTTTAGAATTACCTTAAAGTTAAGAAGACGGGAGAACTTAAAACAGTCTTCCTCCCGGGGGGCCACCTCGTAGATGGTGTCGCTCAGCTTAACGTACTCGCTCAGCTGGACCTGTGGACGTCAAGAGGGCAACCCAACACTCGACGATGAACACGCAATCTGACCATTCACTCGCATTCAAGTGTAGGTCGACACAAAGAGACAACTGTGACAGAAAATAACAGTGTTGCAGTCAAATAATATTTTCATATTCATATTCACAAATTCATATTTGTTTCTTATTACATTACTATGATTAAGTAAATGAAACACAGGCCCTATAGCTGTCTTTTCTTTTCTCATCCAGTCAGAAGTCGTTACACCTTTAGTGAGTTTGACTGCGAAGACTAGAATGACATACAGGCCTGAAGTCATTGGTGTAATTCTCAGCTCTCAGAAACTTCTGAATGTCTTCGATGTTCCCCAGAGTGGCGCTCATCCCAATAATCTGGGTTTGTTCTGGAAAGAGAAAAATAAAAATAAAAACAGAAACAAAAACGGGTCGATTTAGTGTCATTAACCTTTTACAAAAGCCACTAAGAACCACACCAAAGGACATTCGTTTCAACGGGTCACTTACTGCTCATGTACAAGACTTTAGCCAGGGTCATCTCAATGGTAGCACCCCTGCTGCCATCTCCTAGCATGTGAAGCTACGTATAAAAGACAATAAGAGAAGATAAAATGTATGCAAAATAACTACAAATAACATCTATATACACAATATGACAGGAGTAGTAGAAATAAAATGCAGAATGTAAACATAAACATTATTAGCTGTAATAAATAAATAACTAATGTTTTTTAACCTCTGACTGTAACGCAATGCAAACTCAGAATGTACATTGTAAACATTACTGGCAGTCATATCAACCTACAACCTACAACCGCCTCTTCAAGGTTGGAGGAGGAGTCCGTAGCACACGCCGCCCACCTCATCCACGACCACCAGGCCCACGTTCTCCAGCCTGCCGTTCTCGATCAGAGAGTTGACCAGGCTGTGGCCCTTCTCTATTGTCGCGATGTACAGAGACCTCTTGTTCCTGCGCTTCACCGGGGGGAACCTTCCCTTGCTGCCGGCGTACTCCTCCACCATGAAGTCCAGTTCCAGGCCGAAGCCTGCTAACCCGCGCACCTGCATAGAGTAATGGAGGGACAAAAAGTATGTGGGTTTACGTACGCAGAGGCAGCATAGTCTACGATAGTCTAGTGGGTTGAGACATCACTTGGGGTCGCCTGATATGCGTATGGGGTCGCGGGAGATTGACTTGTAATCTTTAGATATTTGATAGTATATTGTTGGTCATAAAACAATTGAAACGGTTTCAAAGGGTCTCGTAAAGGCCTGATATATACAAACAGACTGCCTCATGATATGTATACGCAAACTACTAACAACTCAGTGTGCTGTGCTGTTGATGGAGTTAAACAAGCCCAGGAAGGAGGGGAACCTCTGGTCCAGTGGTTAGGGTGTTTGAATCTCTAACCCTAACCCTAACCCTAACCCAACCCGAAAGGTTGTGGGTTTAAATGCCAATATCTCGCCAATGTCTACCTAGGCATCCTTGGGCAACATGCACCCCTCCCCCCTAACTGGTCATTACGGAAATGCATCTAAAAAGTTAACTGTAGGTCACTTTGGATAAAAGCGTCTACTAGTAAATGGTAATATATGGAAGCAATACACTATGCTCAAGTTTTATTGCATATTGTATTCATCCAAAACGCAGCCTGGTACCTTTTCTTGGACCAGCGATATGTAGGGCAGAATGAAGAGGCAGTCCTTCTTCCTGCACAGCAGCTCCTTAAGGATGAGGACCTCGGCAACAAGAGTCTTCCCTCCGCTGGTGGGTAGAGAGTAGATCAGGTTCCTTCTCTCGCGAACACAGTCTAGGTTCAGACACGTCTTCTGCCAGTCTGAAATGTGGAATAAACATTAAAAATCAAAATCACATTGCACTCTCTTTTAGCTAATATGACAAATTCTCCACCGGAATTCTTCCATTTACTGCTTAAAAAATACATTCGAGTGTTAAAAATGTGTCACATTAAATCACCATATAAGTCGTTTATTCCTCGCAGTTTGTATATCAGTTCCTTCACTTTGGTGGGAAGACCAAAGAAGGGGCCGAGGTCCGTTGTCGCTGTGGATACCGTTTCCATGGCCTGCATGGCAACATTTATCTCCTCAGTGACCACAGCCTCTTTCAGCACCTTAGTACATGAGACACTGGAGGGGGCCCCGGCGTTACTCAACATCGCCCTCTTCAGGTGATCTGTCATACTGCGCCTGGCTTTAGAAAAACCACCAGAAGTTTGTCCTTCTGCAGTATTTCTAGCCCCCATCTTAGTTCTGTCTCCACTGGTCCTCTCCTTGGTCCTTAAGGGTGTAGATGTTCTGTCTACTTGCAACAATTCGCTCGTCTTCATATGTTCAACATCTTCGTTGAGGTCAAGCTGTGCGGCTGCTGGTACGTCCTCGAACGAATCATCTTTGAAGACGTCTAGGATGGAGTCGGTGAGGTGGTCGTCACTGGGCCGAGGTAGACATTCGTTTCTCAGAGGACGCAGCTCAGTGAACCCTGTCTGTGGCTGGTCCACAGGTTGGCTGTCCACAGCCTGTTGGGGGTCTTGTTTTCTAGCTGTTTGTTCCACGCAGTCGAGTTTAGCCATGAGAGAGCTGTCACCGAGGATGCTGTCATATTCGCCAAACAGGTCCTCATTGTCACTGCAATACTGATGAGAAAATAGTTAAGAGTTAATACACAGAAAGTATTAAAAAAGTAAGAAAATACATGACAAAATGTTATCTTGCTTATCTCAATAACAATAATAATGACTATAATGTATTATTAATATTATCTTACCTCGGTGGGATTGTCATCCATTAGGATGTTTAGTATCCTCTTTTCTGTACAAGTTCCCTTTTTCTTGGCAGGTGTCAGATTGGTTTTAAGACTGTCTCTTGTCCTCTTCCTTGTGGAGACCCTTTTGACTTTAATTTCTTGTTTCTCAGCATTCATTGTTAATGCCTTGACACACATACACACTATCCATCAGAAAAATACATCTCCAACAGATTCAGCTGTCAAAATATCAAATAATGCTCTCCAATGGGCCGAGTTTAGCTTTGTGTAGACGTCCACAATCCACTACTTCAACGCTGTACCGAAACATTGCTATAAATGACGTTTAAATAATAGGTTTCTAATAAGTTTGATAGCTAGATAGACTTAGTTTGCTACTTGTTCTGTCAACACAGGCATCACCTGTGAAAAACAAACAACGCTAATCGTAACAAAATCAACTTAAGACAAAAAACGAAAAGCTCGGTTCTGTGACAAACAACATACACCTGTAATGGTCGCTAAAACGAAAGATAGAAATGATCATGATATATAGATATAGATATAACGGTTGAAACGTAAAGACTCGCAAATGATTCCCATGCATCTGACAGAGTTTAAACAGTAGGAAGAGGCTGTGGGCTCTACACTTCATGACGTCACTTCCGCTTACAGTAATGAAACGATTCATGATTTATGAAAAATTACTCCATTGTCTTAAATAACTGGCAATACATTGAAAAAACCCGGAAAATGAAAACAAACGCAACACACGCAAGAAAAGGTTGTACTATTATCCAATTACAAGTGGGACGGATTTACACCGGAACATACGTCAGACAACATCCGGCACAGTGTACCCATGCATGTACCCTGTCAGGTCAAGATGCTTGCTTTTCGAGGAATTCAAACATTTAGACACGTTTTTATGCAGCGCGGAGTCACAAGTAAGACACATTTTCATGTTGACGATATCCGATAGCCTAACGTTGACTCATTGACAATTACGAGCTGTGTAAAGACTCTCCAACTCTCATTGACTGAGTGTGTTGCTAATGCTAGTTGTCACAAATGTCATTCATGTCTGGGACATCGAAGCATGTGTGATGACAAGAATAAGAAGGAGTTAGGGTTTGTCGTAATTATAATGTTATTACAATGATCGTCCAAGTCTCGTCCACGTTTGCATGTAACCCTTTTTAACTGTCACCATTTCAGGCCTAAGAAGTTCATCATCTGCCGCAAATGTAACCCAAAAAAAGGACGACCTGGTATGCCATTTATAAAACACAGGTTTAAATGAGTAATTGCATTGCAATAGTTCTGTTTGTATCCAATTTCTAACCACTTTGTCTCGCCATCCATAAGCCTTTACAGATGGAAAACCCTTACAAGGAACCCCAGAAGGGGTGTATTCTCTGCAAGACCACAGTGGATTACAAGAATATCCAGGTATGTTATTGTGCTAATGCTCATCTATAACTCAACTGTCTTCAGGAGAAGTCTGGACATTGTTCCATATATTGTTCCATATATATGGAATTGACTGGTCAATTCCCAAAGCTCTTCTATAATATATGCCAAGCTAGCCAATCGGCGCACGGCTCTGAGCGCATGAATCAATACCAGGGAGACAACGGTGTATCTTTATTTTGCTACATATTTTATGGTGGTTGATTTCCCTAATCTGCTGAATCATATGCTCCGTTAAATATAGCAATTCTGAACAATCCTATTGAAAGACCTTATGTTAGACTTGGTCTGAACTAGTTCCTGGTCTGTGCAAGCCTAACAGCCTAAGGAGGTCTTTCATTAGGACCAATTTAAAGTTGAAAGTCCCTTTATGAAGCCACATTGGTTTCATTGCACATTTACTTATGACCATTTCTCTTGCAGTTGCTTTCCCAGTTTATATCCCCACATACGGGTAGAATCTACGGGCGACACTTAACAGGTAAGGAAAGATGTATAAATGACATGGCAATTAGGTGGACGCATGACGCATGGTTATCTGGTTCATACGGTTTGTGTCTTGTGTTTTTACAGGCTTATGTGGAGTAAAACAGAGGGAAGTTGCCAAAGCTGTCAAAAAAAGCCAGGCAATGGGTGAGTCTTAGTTTGTACCATTGTTATTTTTTGGAGAGGGGATCCAGCTTTAAATACAGCAGTCAACCATTTCATATAATATTAAAGATAACCATAATGCCACTTGCAATGATTATGGTTGTAACGATTGATGGTTTTTCCCCAACCGATTCGGCAAGGTACCATCTATGACTTCAAGATATTTCACTCTCGATGCATATTTAACCATAATACTGTCGATTTTTGTTTTTCCAATGGTCAGGTTTCATGTCAGTGACCCACAAGCACCCACAGTTTATGAAGGATCCCAACGTCTGTGTCGTCAAAAACTTTGAGTAGTGCATAAAATGTTTAGTTTATTATTTCTTTATTAAAGTCAAAGTTCTGAATTGTTATGTATGCCGTTGCTTATCTCTGGAGTATTATTTTGTTGATGATCAATACATGTAATTGAATTTATTAAAAAAAACACATTTGTGCAATCTCTTTACTTACTAAAAAAACTATGGTCGTTTGTCACCCAACGCATTGTTAATGTTCCTTTACCGCTTAGGAGGCAATGAATGGCAGGTCCAGGTTACATCAGTGGAGAACTGGAAGGGGATCAACTCTACTCCACAGATCGGCGTTACGAGAAATATGTCCATATGAACGTCACTTGTATGTATAGCCCAACTGAAAGGAACTGTTAAATAAATTAATTTAATTGTAAACCAATTCCTGTGCAAAAGAAAGAGGTCAACGTCAAAGTCTTCCTTGAAAGAGTTCTCTCGTCCATTTCATCCAAGATGCATCGTATTTAAAACCCTCTATTTTAACATCAGGTGTGTGCATGATAAATCAGCCTATCTGCCGGTGCAGTCCACTGGGCTGTACCGGTAGGTTGATCTATCCATCACATACATCTGGGTGGAAACTCCCACTTCTGATGTCACTATAGGGTACATTTTGTATTGGCTAAGCAAAGTCACATAGAGGGGCCCTTTACTTGAATCGCTGTCATGTTGAACTATGGCTCAGGGTCAGAGGCAACATGTGGGCAGGCGAGCGTTAGAGGAGGGTCGAGGGGTTCTGCCACAGGGACGCCCTGAATGGTTAGAGTCTGTGTGTGGAACAAAGGAGAGTGAGGGAAGTGTCTCTTCAGGGAGTTTTCGAGCAGCAGGTTCCCTCTGATCGAAGGTCTGAGGACACCTGGTGATGGAGAGGAAGCCATTTTGAAGACAACGTCCACAATTAATGTACGTTTCGGGGAAATCTGGGAGTAAAATGTTTTTTTTTATCCATAGATTTTTATTGACTTCAGTAAATGGGAATATAAATGAAAATGTATGTATAAATGTACTGCGTGGACGTCCTGAGTGCATTCGTACCTTTTTCTGCGACAAGTGACTTCTTCTTGGAGATCAGTTTCCTGAGAGCGGTCAACTGCGCGAGCAACGTCTGGACCTCCTGTTCGCTCTTCTCCACCTTCTTGCATTCCTTCTGTTGATGGTGAAGCACACAACGCCGGTGAAGAAGATCACACCCCCAAGCCACGAGACAATGCTCGCTATTCTACAACTATTCTTAAAGGGTGCCTATTTTACGTCATGATCGGTTCGAGAATTGACCAGTTTGTGACATTGCAAGTGGGAGTGTCTACCCAGGGTTAGGGTTAAAACAGCTAGATCAACCTACCAGTGGATCGTACCAAATGGCAGGCTGTGATGTCACAAACAGGTCGATTCTGAAATGGCTTGTAATGGCTAACCACACGCACGCACGCACGCACGCACGCACGCACGCACGCACGCACGCACGCACGCACGCACGCACGCACGCACACACACACACACTTACCTGCAGTTCGGCCTGCATCGAGGTGTACATTTTGTTAATCTCCATCACCTCTCTTTGTGTGTCGTCTTGAGAGAAGAATTTTGACCTTTTGGAACAGTGCAATAAAGTAAACGGCAACAAAAGAGCAAACACAGACACACGTGCATAATTTACATTTTGTCATTTAACAGATGTTTTTACCCAAAGCCACTGAAGTGAGATTGAGAACAATCAAGAAAATTGAAAATTCCAAATGCTGCAAGACCTAGTTTATAATATAATATAATAATATAAACACAACTGGAAAGAGTGCAGAGTAGCTATAGGAATCAGAACACAAGGTTAGTATGTTTTTATATTATTATTATTTATTATTATCATCACTTACTTGTGCTTTTGCACAACGCGGTGGTAACCTGCTGCTGAACAGGGTGCACAGGACGTCCTGTACACCACGTCTTCCAGGGAACCCAGGTTGTTGACGACGACAGGGACCTTATGGAAGCGTCTAGGAGTGTATTATTATATATTATTATTTTATATATATATATATTATATTATATACATCAGTTGTATTATTTCAATTGAATATTGAATAGACGTGGTGTAACTCAATTGGTAGAGCATGATATTAACACTATTCAGGGTTAGGGGTTTAATTCTACCCCCTGGTGCCAGCCATGCTAAGAATGTATGTTCTTAAGGTATTGTATGCATTTAAGGTATTGTAACTAAGATGTTTTGGATTAAAAGTGTCTAGTCTCGGAACCAGATTTGTGAGACTACCTGTTGCGTGACCTGAAGGCCGCGTATTCCGTTTCATGGGTGGAGCCGGCGGATGTGACCTCGCTGGGCGTCAGCAGCAGGAAGATCAGCTCAGGATTGGCCAGAGCGTTATTCAGGTTGTCATGGACCAGCCTTTCCCTCAACGTCATTCGCTGCTCTGTGTTCCTGCGCTGTCTGTACCAGCCAATTAGATTCTCCTAACATGAAACACACCACATATTAAAACAGGTTGTGTAACCAACTCATTGGTGATAATGTTCTACAGACTTGCCTGCATGTTGTCTGGCAACATTGTCCTTAATATATCCATATCCACCTCCCCTGCTCCATTGTAAAACCTACAGACAGACAGAAACCAAAGCATTACTCAAAGCATCAAGCATCACAAGACTAATTGCCTTTGCCTTTGTAGTGGCTATACAGTCAATGTTGGTTTTTAGTTATTTTCATTGATTGAACTTGAACTTATATACATAACAATATAATCCCAAGAGACGTGAGTAATTCCAATACTTACTTATTTAGTCTGTTGCACGTAATGTGTTTTTGTACATCTGGAACAAACGTTTGATAAAAGTCAATGTTACATGTATTTCAAGGTCGGAGCCCTGCTACAGTTGCATTTGATGCATACTACGTGGATGAAGCAGTGGGAAGCAACCAATAACTTACGAATTGTGTGCTCAAAATAAACATGATCATTGGTAGAGTCGGTGATGGCTCTCTTTTCTTCTTCTTTGCTTTCTCCAAGAATGAATCCCTCCTGCAAAATAACACACTCATCAACACTGACGACTATCAATAGAAAAGTTATTAAATCAAATTTCCCTCAATTGTTTGCCCGTATCCACAATCCTATCTGACACAAACTACTCTTCTATTATATTCATATTTCTTCTTCTCAACGTCCTGATTGACATTGCAGTTTATTAAATTAAAAACTGATTGGTTAACAATGCTATTGCACTGGGGGTGGGGGGGGAGAAGTTGAATAACCAATATTATATAACACTATCCTTAACTATGAGCAGTACTAATTGTCAACAAACTAAAACCTGAAATATATGCAACCAGTTAATGTGTTTACACGAGTTAGTAAATGTTGACTTTTTCCTCGCTGTGCCAACATGGGGAAAAAAAACTTCCCAGTGCATGATAGCTATCTCCATGACGCTAGCCAAACAGCGACACAGCTAACTCACCCGTTTACAACTGTTACATTACGTTATTTATTTAGAAAAGAGCACATTACAGAGCGGGCTGTACTTACTACATCTGAATCTGTGTTGAGGTGTTGAAACATAACCGAGGCGAGGACGATCCCTGGCATGTAAACAGTGGAGTCCGCCATACTTCATTCGAACGCTTTCACAACAGCGCGGGCTTGGATGAACTACATTACCCACAAGTCCCACCCCCCTGCAGGCGAAAGAACTACAACCTGGAACAACGGTTCTCTGTTAGCTTATCGGCCTACTACTCATTTGGACGAATTTAGACTTAACTGTTCCTCAAAGTATGACACTAAGGTGTCGAGGAAAAAAGACCATAGCAGGTTAAGGAAAAAATAATAATGAAATTGTTACAATGCCGTACAAGTAACCCCCTGTCTTTATATATTTCCCGACGACCAGTGATTTAGTGGAGACGTCTACACTTATACAAAACGAATAAAACATAAATGCCAGGGAAGGGTTGTCGATTCGGCCAATTAAAAGTCGGAATGTGAATGTTTATATACACACGTTGTTTTTGTTGTCAAACAGCAGGGGGTCTCTGAACAGCTGATGCCCTGTGCAGGACCCCTGATTCGCTGGAAGTACAGCGGCCTCTGGAGCGTTAATGTGCAACTCCCCCACCCCCCCCCTACAGCCTCCTCCTTCTCCGCTGAGCTCTGGACGCTTTTGCGCTTGGAAAATGTCGATCTGCACACCGCGAAAGATACAAAACCCATGAACCAACTCAAGACGACGCATGAGACATGACATAATATATCCACGGACTCCTGCGTTCTCCCTCTTCTCGCTCCTTTGTGCGCACTGGGATGTTATTTAACGGTGGGACATGCCCCTGTATAACTGCGCTCTGTGGTGCACTTCGGTATTTCCTTTGCGTTGTACTGGCCGCTGCATACCTCCTACACTTTTCCCCCCCAGACGGACACGCTTCAGTATAAGTATATATTTTAATTCGCACAAAGACGACTTGTCTCGGAGTGTGACCGCGGTGGTGCCTTTGGGTGAGCGATAGGACGCGTATCGATGGAGGACCCCTGGGGTACAGCTCTGGCACTGTTCCAGGTGTGGATATCTGTACTTTTGGGTCTCGTCATGCTGCCTGCGATGTTCGGTCTCTCCCTGGGCGTCACGGGGGTCTATATTCGGATATTAGTCCGCATTTTAGAGGTGAGTAGACCTACGCATTTCTTAGTTATATGGTGGATGGAGCGTCAACGAGGCAATGTAAGAATGGGGCCACCAGGACGTGGTCTCTATTCTGATTAAGTGCACATGTCGTAGACTATGAACTATGTTTTGCTTTTGAACAGTGGGCTACGCACAGAATCCAACGAGGACGCAAGGAGAAGCCCAGTGTGCCCGTCCCCCTACCCAACGGTGAGAATACACCTGATCTGAACTCCTTTGAGGTTCACAGCCACGCTACACAATCTGTGTCTGATACTGACCCTTCCTCCATAACGCATAATAAATCGTATATAACCTCATAAATATTTCCCATTTCTCCCATGTGTTGCATGTGGCATGTGACCAGGACATAACGTCCTGTTGTGTGTTGAGGGTTTTAATTCAGTTCTAGACGCTGACACGGCTCATGTGACTCTGTGTGTTTGTGTGTGTGTGTGTGTGTGTGTGTGTGTGTGTGTGTGTGTGTGTGTGTGTGCGCGTGCGTGTGTGTGCGTGTGTGTGCCCGTGTGTGAGTGTGTCTGTGTGTCTGTCTGTGTGTGCTATATAATAGTCAATTCTTGTTGGCTACCACCGCTGGCTCTCTTTCCGGTATTATAAACACACGGCTGCCTTGGGGCAGTGATGCAAGCCTTCGTTGCGTAACCGTAGCAGAATATTCAGCTCATGCTCTCCACACATGCAAATTGCAATATGCTGCGAAACAGTGTCTGTGTTTGCAAATTAACTGCCATCTGCTTCCTGCGAAATTGTAGGGTTAATATTAGTCAGGCTTAAGTATCTCTGAGAGTTCACACACACTTTTTGAGAAAACCGGAACTTTTTATGTTAATCTCTTTAATCTTGATCTTAAAGTTATAGACTTGGTTTTCCACTGTAGACAAAATAAAATTGGACCTTGCACAATAACAGCTGAAAGACGGACTTTGCCAAAACGTTGTGAACTATTGAACAAGTTTCAGAACATTTTTTTTGTGCAACTAAGCAAACTAAGTTGAGCTGTGACTTCAAGCGTCAGGGACAGCGATTGTTGTTTTAGGAAACACAATGAGGTACTTAAAACAACTGGGACATGGGCCAAAGTCACGCTCAAGGCCTACTCTCTGTTGTATTGAGTTGAATAACACTTCTATGATTAACCATTTCCTTACATAGTGTGACGATTATATCAATGAGGAAAGGTGACCCACACACACTCTTGTTACACATGTTCACCAACGTGGTTCTTGTTGGTGACTTAGCGCTTTGAGAAGCAAAACAAAAGTACGACAAACACCGAGACAGACGTAAAGACAGAGGTAAGTAAGTTAGTTATAGGGGGCAGGATGGTGTATTGGCTTGGCTGTTCATCTCGCAGCCGAAAGGTACTGGGTTCGATCCCCGAGGTCTACAGCCTACCTGTAGGCATCCTTGAGCAAGATGCATTACATGATAGAATGAACTAAGCTAAAAGCATTTAAAAAATTACATAACAGTAATTAACTTTTCATGCTATACTAGGCATGCTCTAGTAAAAGTAAGGTTGTTTTTTGGGGAGGTGTCTTGTAAAGTTCGGTGTATTTCCCACAGGGATCATTAAGCGAGAGGGGGGCTCCATGGAGCAGGAGATGCTGGAGGTGCGGGGGTCTCGACCTGGGGGGTCCCTGGTGGAGGGGGAGTTTGCCCTGGGAGACGTCTTCTACTTCTACAAGAAGGGCTTGGAGAGCATCGTGGACGACCAGGTCACCCAGTGCTTCTCCTCTGAGGAGATGGCCTCCTGGAACCTGCTCACGCGCACCAATCAGAACTTCCGCTACATCAGCCTCCGCCTCACCGTGGTCTGGGGCGTGGGCGTCTTCGTGCGCTACTGCGTCCTCTTCCCTCTCAGGTTACTCCTCCCACCTTCTAGAAACATGTTCAGTCTGTCGGGGGAAGGATTGTGTAGTGGGTGTTCCGCTCCCAGATGAAAAGGGTTATGATTCCTGATGTACGCAGCCTAACCTGTAGGCATCCTTGAGCAAGATGCCCCAATCCCCTACCTTAATAACATGCATCTGAATCCACTGACTCCACCATCTGGTCTGCTAAGCCAAATAGTAAGAAGTAGTAATGTTTCACAAATTTCAGCTTTCAGAGAGTAAAATGTTCTCTTTCTAGGTTTCACCCTAACACATATTTATATTCAGAAGGTTTACCCAAGGAGGTCTTTTACTTTGAAAACAAACACCCTAAATATAGAACATATCCCATTCCCAGTATCATTTAGTCTTAGAACAGGTGTAGTATCTGTATCTATTATTGCATGTTAACTGCAGTAACAGATCTCCTCTCATCGGTCTGGTATAGGATCACACTGGCTATCATCGGCTTGACCTGGCTGGTGATTGGCACAACCCTGGTGGGGTTTCTACCTGAGAGCAGGTACAGTATGATGCAGAACCTCACGCTCTCTCCAAGTTACAACCATGTTGGTCAGTGACTATGGTGTATGGTTTTAATACTGTATCTCTTGTCATGTACGTGTGTGTGTGTGTGTGTGTGTGTGTGTGTGTGTGTGTGTGTGTGTGTGTGTGTGTGTGTGTGTGTGTGTCTTTGTGTGTGTGTGTGTGTGTGTGTGTGTGTGTGTGTGTGTGTGTGTGTCTAGTGTGTGTGTGTGTGTGTGTGTGTCTA
>OMNR01036509.1:0-15285 GCA_900303205.1 Mora moro
ACTTAGGCACATGCGTCCTGCTTTTTAATCTAGAAATGCAATTTCATGCCCTCTCTGTACATACATTTGCAGACATACACACACACACACACACACACACACTGCATTCACTTTCGATGTATTTCCAAAGAATTCAATTTTGAAAGGCGGATGTTTTTTCATCAAATGTTTTTTTCGTCAACATTATCACACAAGACAATGCAATCAATCAATGTTATTGTGTGTTTGTTTCGTGACGCATGAGAACCCGAGTGGAGCAGAGCCGTGCTCACTGCTCCACTGCTGCCAGACTGCAGCTGGTCCGGTTGTAGACTAGAGGACCACACCCAGCTACAGCGCCACAGCCAAACACACACACACACACACACACAGTATAATCATTGATGACATCATCCATCCAATCTTGGATCCCGCAGCTTCCGAAGCAACCTTCACATACAGTGTTGAGTTGCATTACACATACACACACACACACACACACAAGCTGTGGATATCCACTGTGACGTGGTGATATGTCCTCTACTCCTCATTGTGGGTGAAGCTGCGACCCTGCGTGACTCCGGCGACATGCTGAGGCCAAGTCTTAGCCTGCGCATAACTCCCACCCCCACCCCTCAACTCATTATGATGTATTATTATTAATAATAACAGACCATGCTATACCACCTGCTCTCTCTGTCTCTTTCTCTCTCTCTCTCCCTCTCCTCCACACTGTGCTTCCGATGCTGTGGACGGTGGAGGTTCTGGTAATGAGGTAATGCCATATTGACTAATCACCGTCCTGTAATTGCAGTTGTGATGTAGTTCTTTTTGTGTAATCCACTTACACACTCTGTGTTCAGACATTTACTGTAAGTGAAGCTCTTTGTTGCAACTGCCGGGCATCCATCCATACATACATACAGTACATACATCCACACACACACTCCTCAGCAGGGTTAAATCTTCTATTGGTGCATATATTGCGAGGTGCCGCTGTGATCAGACTCTCTGTCCGCATCACCTGTCCTCTCCTAGACGGACAGGCCCCACCCACCCGCTCTCCTCTACCGTCTG
This sequence comes from Mora moro, assembly GCA_900303205.1. Taxonomy (NCBI): domain Eukaryota; kingdom Metazoa; phylum Chordata; class Actinopteri; order Gadiformes; family Moridae; genus Mora; species Mora moro. The sequence goes on from OMNR01036509.1 coordinate 1,057, forward strand.
ATCCATCCGTCACTCAGGGGGCTAAACCAATCAGATCCATTCTCACCGGTCCCACTAAACAAAATGAAAACCAATTTAATAACTGCCCGCCTTCCACACCCACCTTGATCCTCGCTAACACAATAAGAACGTCCGCTGTGGGAGGGGCTCCCGGGCCTCGGACAACGAGTTATAAGGGCAGTGTGCGTCATGTGTTTTGCCCCAGCTGTGCACCCCATCAGCCGGCCACGGCCAGGGAAAAGCACACACACACACACACACGCGTGCACAAGCCAGTCGCTCGCACGTAACCTCTGGCCTGCCAGGGGACATGGCGTGCGTCCTGATACTCCTCTTCGTTCTCCTCACGGGTAAGTTATTTCTAGTTTTTAAGACGTAAGGCTGCAGTGTGTTGACTGTGTACGGCAGTACCTCTCTTGGACGTTTCAGGGGATGACGCTGTCCAGTGGTTTTCAATCTCTGGGTCGCGAAAAACCCACGTGGAGGTCAGATTCGTAGGTCGAGATGGGTCTCGAGAAGGAAATCTTACAATGTACAATTAAGTAAATTATATAATGAAATCCTTAAATCTGGCTCAAATAAGTAGACTGCATTTTTAATGCATATAAGGAATAACAACAGCAAGTTACAATTTAATGTAACTAGTGTAAACATTGGAAACACCTAATTTACTTAAATAAATCTGTCCGATGAGATGGTGAAATGTCCATAAGGCTGCCCTGCTACATGTTTACTGTCCCTACATTGTGATGGCACTGTTTACAGAGGATATTAATTGTCAACTTATGATATGATATGATATTTGAATGGCTTATTGCCCCCCCTCAACACAACTCTATTCTCGTAGTGTTCTGTGCTCAGGCTTTAGTAATAGTACAGACGGTGTCTTTACTCGATTTATCAGTTGGCTTTCCTTGTACCGATATCACATCTCATAGCATATCAACAAATCATGCGTCTGCTGACTCTGCTGGGGAGAGCTGCTTGATCATCGGAAAGAACATAACAACTAAATCAAAACTAGCTCAAAAGCAGAAGCCGTCATGATGAAATTCAACAACATAATTAAAAAAATCTTTACAGTGCTCCTTTGAATAGCATTACGACCATTAGGGTGATTTTCAGGTGGGAAACGGAGATGTTCTCAAAAATCAAATAAGAAGAATAAGAAGAGATCATTTCTTAGCAATTGCGCGCTGTAAAAAGAAGAGATCTTTCATCTTCTACCGTGTCCCGTAGGCAGTGTGTGCTCTCAGAAGGTGTGTAGCTACCAGGACGTGCTGGACTACCTGAACTTAACCAGAGACAACGAGGTGTACACGTCAACGCGACCCGTTCTCGATTACACACACCTCACCGTGGTTCGGATGGATATCGCCCTCTATGCCATTTTAGCCGTGGTAAGTCTGCAGTTTGTTTTTGCGTGTACGTTGCACATCCATGCCACTGTGCTTGTCAATACTAATGAATAGTATTTGGGATTTTAGATTGAGAAAACGCAGACCTTCACTCCATTCATCTGGATAATATTGGTGAGTTGCATCAATTATTCAACCAAGATTCATTCATTCATTTCGCATGTGGGGGAAACAAATGAATCAATTTGAACAAGCACTGCACCTCTTCACTGCTCACTTTTCACGTCAGGCTCCAGATCCCAACACGGTTTGGCCGAGCAATGCTTCATATTGTACATATTTGTTGAAGTAGTTGATTTCCTCCAAAATACCCTTTGTGGCTGCTGAGGTACCATGGTTTGTGTGTGTGTGTGTGTGTGTGTGTGTGTGTGTGTGTGTCCCGTACCGTGCACTCTGTAGAAGTGGAATAATGAACGCGTCTCCTGGGATCCTTCTCAGTTCTGCGGGATCACGGAACTTTCTCTTCCCAAAGAGATGCTTTGGAGGCCGGACCTCTTGATCTCTGAGATGTGAGGATTTGAAATGAAATCAAGCCAACAGCATGCACGCACTCACGCTCACACACATGGACGCACACACACATACACTAAACTTAAACTAAAAGACTAACATGAAATGTATCTCCGAGCTGATTAAACCTACTAAACAAAAAAAACGTGTGTGGTGTGTGTGTACTTTCCCAAAGGACTGAGATGGACAACGCTTCCCAGAGTCCCTATGTGTACATCTCCTACGACGGCAACGTGACCTTCGAGGAGGACCTGAAGGTGGTCAGCACCTGCAGGATGGACGTGCACAAGTTCCCCTTCGACACGCAGAGCTGCAACATCACCATCAGCTCCGTCATACACAGCGGTGGGCCGACGTAGTACTCACATTAGAGTTTCAATGAACAATTGTTTTCTCCTCTTTGTGTATTACCCACGGCGGATCCGTTGTGGTCCACGTCGACTCAACGGCCCCTTTCTGTCTCCTCGTCAGTCAGTGAATTGCGGCTCGTCCCGTCCTCCAACTCGTCCCGGGTCACACAGTTCTCCCGCAGGGTGATGCAGACCCAGGGGGAGTGGGACTTCCTCAACATGTCCGTCACCAACGACACGTTCATCATCGGCCAGGGTCGCTGGGATCAGATCGTGTACACGGTGCGCTGATCCTCGGAGACTTTCGTGGAGACACGTGATGAACAAATGAACAATACAAACACGGGGACATTCATGGAGAGGATGAACAATGCATGCTTTTTGACGTTCTTGATGTGAGCTGGACATCGTCCCAAATCCATACACACATACTAGACAATCCAATAACCTTCACACTCATAGCCACCCAGCCACATAGTCAGTTTTCCATAAAATACAGAGGTTCCCTACTCTAGAATAAATATTTGCATATCGCAAACTCTCCTTCTTCAATTCATTACTCACAAACACAGATTGAGAGCCAGCCTGATGGACCAAGCCTCCCAATTGCCTCTTTAACTCACCATAATAATGAATTTCATTTATATAGCGCATTTCCAGGACCCAATGTGCTGGAACAAGTGTAAAAAGCCACAACATAACTCTTGTTTTCTCCATGAACTCACCTCTCTCTCTCTCTCTCTCTCTCTCTCTCTCTCTCACACACACACACACACACACACACACACACACACACACACACACACACACACACACACACACACACACTACAACCCACAGTAATGCACCTTCATGCACTATTGTGTTAATGGGTCTTTTCTATTGCTTTAGTTTTTTCTTTTTTTGACCTAACATGTTTTTTATCTTGTTGTTTCTCTACTGGTTCCTCTAGTCTTTTTTTTAATGTACTTTTATTGTATTCTTTCATTGTGCAAAATAAATAAACTAAATATACTACTATCGTTCTCTTCTCTTCTCCTCTAGATCTCCATGAAGAGGAGGCCCCTCCTGCACGTCATCAACTTCCTGCTGCCCGTCCTCTTCTTCCTGTGTTTGGACCTGTCCTCCTTCCTCATCTCCGACCACCGGGGGGACAAGCTGGGCTTCAAAGTCACCGTGCTGCTGGCCATCTCCGTGCTGCTGCTCATCCTCAACGAAATACTGCCCTCCATGTCCAACAGGACACCACTCATAGGTAGTAGTACTCTCTGGTCATCCATCAACTGTCTGGTGTGTTCTACCTGGATACATAATGGTTCAATAAAAAAAACAAAATAAGTGATTTTTAGCAATCATAAACACATTTTGTGTTTGGTTTTGTCCCACCAGCGACCTACTGCATCATAATCTTTGCTCTAATGCTGTTGAGTCTCCTGGAGACGGTGTTTGTGACCTATCTGATGGAGAAGGACTCTCGCATCCTGGTGGAGAATGCCGAACAGAAATGGAACAGGGCTTCGGACTCCTATCGTAACACATGCAGTATGTTGTATCGTGGATTTTAAGTGATTCAAGTTATTTGAGTAACTTTCATGGTATTGAACACCTATCAAGACCTTCCTTACATGTAAAGCCATAAGTACAGTATATTGCTTTATCCTATATATGGCAATATATAGCTTTATCAAATGCTCTGTCTGCAGGCTAATCGGCAGGCTGATTAGAAATGGGATAACAAGCCACGTGTTGTATCTTTTCATTTCAGAGGAGGGAAACTGCACTCATGGCTCACCCATCTGCAATGGATCTCATGGAGAGACCCCACACAAGCTGCTTCCTGTGGCTGAACAGGTTAGATTTAGGGGAACTGTTACGCTCGATTATTTTCTAATATAAGAGAGTACTGCTTCATATGTGTGTTGAATATGCATGTTCAATCATGGTCTGCAACATCAACTCTGTTTCAGAAAAAAATGATTTTCCATTTCTCCATTGCATGGAGAACGCAAATCATAAGTTAACAACAGTTAAAAAATAAAAACTTTGATATGACCAAAGACGTTATTGGTGCTAGCAAGAGGACACAGAGCTACCTGTCTGTTTCAGGGTGTCAGTAACACACAGAGGGCGGACTCCCAGCTGTTGCTGTTCATCCTGGAGGAGCTGAGGGAGATGAGGTCACTGAGTGGGTCACAGAGCACCCAGAGTCCAGGAGGGAAGACCGGCTACTGGACCCGGTTGGCCAGAAGAACCAACACCGCTTTCTTCAGTTTCTATCTCACCGCTGTTTCACTTTTTCTCATTTTCATGTTTTTAGAATGGAACAATTAGAGAGGGCATGTTATGTTATGGTAAGCCTACATTATGTTATGCTACTTTATGTTATCCTACTTCATGTTATGGTAAGTTATGTTATGGTAGGCCTACTGTATGTACTGGATGTTGTTAAGTTATGTTATGGTAGGCCTATGTTATGTTATGCTACTTCATGTTATGGTAAGGTATGTTATGGTGTGTTGTTATGGTAGACCTACATAATGTTATACTCAATTATGCTATTCTGTGTTATGTTAACTGTGGTCAATTAGGTTATCCTTTGTGGCTTTGTTGCACCTGAGGTTCCACCTCAAAACCTTTACTTTAATTAATTTAAATTCACTTCAGCCAGAGTGCAGAGCTTTTTCATCTCAACCTCATCAATACTTCCAAACATCCACTACTGCCTTGTTAAATGTAGGAGCGGGCACTGATATTAGAATCAAAGGAAAATAATGAATTAATTATTTCTTCATGTTTGTCCGTCCCTTTTTGACCTCCATCACGACAGCTGGATTTTAGGGGTACAGTAGTCAAAAAAGGTTTGGAGGCGGTGGTTCCTACACTCTTGGTCCAAAATGTACTTTGAAAATGTTTAAATGTTAATTTTTACCTGCCAGAGTGGAAAAATCTACCGGCCAAGCAATTAAATAATAAATATGTAGCTTAACCCTGCTTTTTAGCCTGGCAAATTGTCAAATCAAATCGATCTGCCATTGGCTAGTAGCAGGTGTTACTTTTGGACCCTTGCCTGCCTACACTTGCTAGATGTATTAATGCCAATGATATTATTTCATTAAGGGGATAAATGGGTCCATACAAAATTGGGCATTAACATCCTGTATCATTCCTAGCTAACTTAATAACTGTTTAATAAGGTCAATAAGTAGACATTTAATACTGTTTGACTTACACAATGTAGCTCACTAGTTTATTTCTTACTAAAATGAAGACAATACTCATGGGTAGTGTCATGTACTGTGATTAAGTGTAATTAACGAGGATATAGGTAGCATGCTTGTTTGAACTGAGTGGAGTTACATTTTAGCAGTTGTGATGGAGAAAGCTTTAATTCAGACTTTCGCATGCTTTGAAGAACCTGCCACGCTAGGTCCAAGATGGACGAGGTGGTTGACATCGTTCGAACTCTTCGCTGATGGCAAGGGCCTCATTTTGGATGAGGACACTACGGATGCCACAAAGCAGAGAAGGAGAGCTCTACTGTTACACCATGCCGGACCAGATGTACAAGACGTATTTTCAACGTATTTTTTGCGTTGAATCAGTACTTTGTACCCCAAATGAATGCAGCCTTCGCCCGGCGAACGTTTCACAAGGTGACTCAGAAAGCGGGTGAGACCATACAGCAGTTGTGATGGGTGAAAACACATGGGAGACGTTAAAGTCTCCTACATTTCTAAGACAGAGAGAAAGCTCACAAATCACAATAGGTAAAATAACTTGGCAGGCAGAGTTCATTGTTGTAAAAGGTAATGGAGAGGCATTTCTAGGAAAGGATACAGCTATAAAAACTAAACGCAGATTAGTCTATACATAGACCCAGATGTGAAGTCTGTTGCCCAGCCTCTCAGGCGTATACCCTTTAACCTCAGGGGGGCAGTAGAGGCCAAAATAAAGGAACTAGTAGATGGCCCTACCCCATGGGTAAACCCTATGGTTGTAGTACCGAAAGCTGACAACGATGTGAGACTGCTTGGACTTGAGGCGGGCAAACCAGGCCATAGTGAGGGAACAATACCCCATCCCCACCGTCGATGAGATACTCCAAGGCATGAATGGATCGACGGTGTTTAGTAAGCTAGACCTGAAGTGGGGATACCATCAGTTAGAACTGAACCCTGAGTCACGTGGAATCACCACATTTGCAGTACACAACGGAGTGTGCCGATACAAGCGGCTGATATTCGGAGTGTGTTCAGCCAGCGAGCAGTACCAGCATGAGGTAGCCAATGCACTAGCAGGAATAGAGGGAGTTGAAAATATCTCAGACGACATCATTGTGCACGCACCTGACCAAGACACACACGACAGACGTCTAACACGCCGTCATGGCCAGGCTGCTTTAAACCCAGAGAAATGCCAGTTTAACATGGACAACTTAGTCTTCATGGGCATTCTGTTGTCCGAGAAGGGCATTGGACCGACAGCAGAGACAGTGTGCAGTTGCGGAAGCTCACGAGCCAGAGAACACAACGGAAGTGAGCAGCTTCCTAGGGTTAGTTGGATATAGCAGCAGATTTATCCCGCAGTTTGCGACCCTTAACGAGGAAGGACACCCCATTCGAATTTGGATCAGAACAGAGGGATGCATTCAATGCACTCAAGGAGGAACTGGCAAAAGCAGGCACTCTAGCTTATTTTCGATAAGGAGGCACAAACCAAAGTGATCGCAGACGCGAGCCCTGTAGGGTTAGGTGTGGTACTAGTTCAGGTCCAGAAAGGGGGGGGAGGTGCCAATATGTTATGTGAGTCACAGCCTGAGCTATTGTGAGCGAAAATACTCCACAGACATTAACCAACCGTGCGATTGTACTGTGAGACATGTGCGGGAGGGAGACTTACAGGCAGCAACTTCTCTGCAGTACAGAATACAAACGGAGAGAGAGGCCCTGGCTCTAGTGTGGGCCTGTGAGAGGTTACATCCGTATGTGTATGGCAGACAGTTTACTTTAGTAACAGATCATAAGCCCTTAGAAGTAATATACGGTCCTCACTCCAAACCCTGTGCCCGCATTGAGAGATGGGTACTACGACTGCAACCATATGATTTCACAGTGCTGCACATACCAGGCAAGCAAAATATTGCAGACCCACTATCACGGTTGCTGGGGGAGACAGCAAAGCGCGAGAGACACGACCACGGGCACAGACGAATACGTGAGGTTTGTAGCTGTCGGTGCCACGCCCGAGGCACTCACGACCAGAGAGGTAGAAGAAGCCTCTGCCATCAACCCGGAGCTCATCGAGGTACGGGAGGCAATGAAAACCCGGACGGTTCGAGAGCTGCAAAGACTATGCAGCCATAGAAAATGAACTGTGCGTAGTGGGACACCTGGTCCTTCGAGGGACCCGCATTGTGTTACCCCGAACCCTACACACACAAGCACTTACCTTAGCACATGAGTGACATCTGGGGATAGTAGGGACAAAGCAACACCTGAGAACCAAGGTTTGGTGGCCGGGAACAAATACATTTGCTTGGTTTGAATTAAATTCGATTTTCACAACTCATTGCGTTATAGGGATCAAGAAATACAAATGACAATAGGTTGCATTTAAAACTTTTTGCGTTTTTTTCAAGCTGATGGCTGTAATTGGTAACGACATGCTACATACCAACCAAATTCTATTTATCTGTGAAATAGCACTGGTATGATTTTGAGTTTAACCACAGTGAACTTGAGGTATGCTTGGTTGTGATCCCAACAACTAAAGACTATTCTCATTAGGTGTTTATGGTGTAACTTAAATATGTATAGTAAGTATAACAGAAGTGATCATACAGTGTACGCATAGTGAATGTATAGTATATTTAAAGACTAGAACAAAATATGATTAAGTGTTATTAGCATTATCAATATAATATATAATATAATATAATAATATAGCCTGGGAACAGGACAAATCTGCGAGCTCATGTTTTATTTGTCAGGCTAATAATACATTTGGAATACATTTAAATATTCAACAGAAAAATACATGTTATATTTTAAGTAAGCACTTTTGAAGGAGACTGGCTCCCAGACGTTTCGGTTTCAACATCTAAGCAACTGTAACTTGATAAGAGCGCACACATCATGCAAAAGAACAGAAGCACAGCAAAAATAGAAAGGGACAAACTCTTTGCTTGAATTCCTCCTTCATTTCAAAGAAATGCCATGTTTTGTACATCTCAGAAGTTCACTATGTTCACTATCTTGAATGCATCTTCAATTGCAATCCTTTGTGGCTTGCTTTCTGTCTCCGAAAAGGTATGGCAAAAGCAGCATTGTAAATTTAAGATTCAAAGACTTCTGGCCTACGTCCACTCATCCAGAAGCTATCATCGAGGGCATTTAACCACAAAGTGGTCTCTGGCGCCGAGAGGGACCCCCCCGCGAGAGTTAGTGACTATGTTTGCAATTCTTCATACACATTCCATACGGGTCTCCCCCCCGTGGGTCAAGCTGAGCCCGAGGAGCTGCCTGATTGCCTGGCAGCACCCCTCCACGTCGGCCCGCGCCGTGCCCCCCCCCCTAACAAAATGTGGCGCGGGGTAGGATCCAGCCGCATAGCTGGAGGCGAGCTTCAGGAAACGCAGAGCAGAGAACACGCTCGCTAAACATGTGGCGTACATTTTCTTTCCCAACGATCTGTACAAACAATCAATCACCGCTTTCCAGGGACGCCCGTATGTATTTGATTACTCCCACCGGTCGTAGAGGGAGTGCTACTGTAGCACGCATGAAACGTATACTCGTCATGTGAGGCATCACCAAGTCAAAAATGACCTGTGGACAACTGGGGAAGGGTGCCAAATGCAGATGTACTGTGTGCTGTGTGTGTTGCAGGTGAATTGTCTTTGTGTGCTTGTGTTCCTGAGCTTCCCTCTCACCATGGGTGAGGTTCCCGGCCCCTGCAGACACTCCATAACCAGAGAGCACCTCCTGACCCTTAGACACCTGGTATGAGCTTGTTTCACTCAGTTGGGATCGGAGATTGTGGTTTTGTAGACTTGGTTGTCTGGAGTCTGAAACCCCCCCTGTTTTCACAGATGGATAACCAGTTAAGGAGTGGGTGTATGATAACCTACACATTTATAGAGCGGAGGGATTTGGTAAGGTGACTTTTGACTGCGACCCTCCTATTGGATTCTATTTTTATTTTAAAAAATTCTCTGATTCTGAATAATGGGAATGTCGGCCGTTAAAGAAGTCCTGCTGCTTTTGTTTTCTTGACCGCCGACAGAGCAAATGTTGCTTCGTAAAGGCGGCTCTACCGTGGATCTTGGAGCTGCTCACGACCCACTTCAAGTACGGCAGGGGCTCGGCCAACGACGGCTACGTCCAGTCCCTGAGGGTGCTCATTCTCAACATTTACTCCCAGAAATGTGTCCCTCAGATCAACGAGGAAGTCGAGGTTAGTGCCCGCTATTTAATAGGATTCCTCGTAAGCCTATTTTGGTTGGTTGCAAGCTACTCAAATATACTACTCTGAATGAAATAACTACTGCTTTTTGTTGTTGTTGTTGTTGTTTTTTTCGAAATTCAAAGTATGATCCATTCATTTAAATTCTCCCTCAGGACAAACCAGAACATTTTGAAGTGCCCTTTAAACAGTCTCCTTTAGAAGCACTGAGGAGGGCCTTGGAGGTGCTGTCGGTCTACTGGGAGTTGATGACCACCAGGGAGACCCCTGTAGACTGGCAGTGTGAGAGCGAATACACTGTGGCCTTTGTGGCCAGCACAGAAGTGCCTACAAACCTGCCCACAGACCACTTTACAACAGGTGGGACTCTTGTTTATTTCACGTTTCGCTGGCGTCGCGCGATGACTCGCCACCTCCCCTCCCCTCATTAACGTTTGACGTCTATGATCTTCCATTTCCACAGACAGTGCTGAAAAGTACCCACTGAACACATCCACAAGAAGTTTGGAAATAGACTTGTATAAGCTTGGCTTCATAATCACTTCCATCTGCGGAGGAATGCTTCTTTTATGTACTCTCTACTGCATGATCACACAAAAGGTACTGCACCACTAAGGACAACATTGTGGCAGGTTCTGACTGTGTAGACAAATGTTTTTTGTATATACAGATACTCTGGCAGAAGCTTGCTCTAAATGTTGCTTTTTCTGCAAGCTAACACCACTCAGCCTATTGGAAAGCACTCAGTGTTAACCCATGAGTAAGGCCTGGCACTGAAAAAAACCAAGAACTTGTTAAACTGCAGTCGGCCTATATGTGGCAGAACCAATGGAAACCGGATTCCTCCGTGTACTAAACATAAGCTCACACAGAAAACAACTGGTTTCAGTTTGTGTTCTTCCTAAAACCTAAAACCCTTTTTTCCAAAGATAAAAGGTCAGAACATATTTTGTTAGATTTTTTAAATACCTGCGTCAACTCAGAATCTCACCAATTTTTTTCTTCACTTGGTCTGGTGTGTAGATTAAGCGGAGACATGAGGACCACAGATCCAGAGACTGTGAGTAGCCTATCTTCCCCAGAACTGAAGTGCTCCTTCCAAACATTACAGCATGGATTCCAGACTGCTGATCTGTTTCAACTGAATGCATTTGATCTTTTCATAAGGCAATGGCAGCACTTTAACTGACCAGTGTATGGCCAACAGATGAAGTTGGACGTCTGATTGATCCGTCGTCAAGGAGAGTTAACATATTGTCATATGTATGTATGTACCATGCGTACGGTATGTAATCGGAAGCTTGGCTTAATGTGAAAGCAAAGGTTTTTATTTAGGATTATCTGCTTTGTATATCATGTTTATGCTGTATCCATGGCTTATATTTTTGTATTTACTTGAGAAAAAAAGATTTATTTTTACATTAGTTATCGATGTTGAACGACTTGTCTATCATATGTAACATAATCACTTTTGTATCTATTGCTAAAGCTGTTCCCCAAAAGTAATTTATTATTTTAATATGTTAGAATTGCCAGAATATGACTAATCTATTGATACATTTAAAAATCAATATAACGTTACCTCTGCCCACGCTTTGATAGCATGGGGATTGAAATGTGTGAAGCTAAAACATGCAACAAAATCCCTCTGAGGCATCCATACTCATGGCCTTGTTAAGGATGTGAACATTGTATTGCCTGCTGGTTTAACTTTCCATTTCATGAGACTTTCAAAGCTCAAGCTAATCTTCCAAAAAGTGTGTCTTCTTCAGAAAGTCGGCCATTCATCATTATCATCATATTCAATATCAACGGAAAATATTTATTACTTTGTACTTGCTTTCAGTTCATAATAGCATTTCTTTTCACAACACAAATGTGTTGAACGCTACACAACAACACCACCAAGAAAAAAATTATCACAGCCTGGTAGCAATACATCATGTAATTAAAGTGAATTAAAAAAAAGAACAAAATGTGGCGCTTCTGATGTCTTCTTGGCTAGACCCTGAAAATACTAATAATGCTGTCTCTGTCTGACAGGTATTACATTGCGAAACATCTGTTTTGTTTTCATAGCAATAGCATGAAATGTGTGTCCCAGAGGATCACATCCCAAATAGTTTTGGTGGAAATGAGCTACATGTGATCCAAGTGTGGAGCCTTTTATCTCACAAGCGAATCCCCTCTAAAGTCCAAAGATATCTGTTGGAAGTGGATTGTAAAAAGACTCCCCAGCCTACTACTGATCATTGTAAATAAAAGTATAGTTGATTTACAATATTTCTGCTCGATTGGTGATCTATTTGAATTTTCTATCATTTATTTGGGTTATTTTCTGCAGCAGATTAAAGGCATCTGTGTAACAGAAAACAACGCACTCTTGTCGTGGCTTCCAAATAATTGTTGTAAAAATACACCAAAGGGAACGATTGGCTGTGTGACATAATTATATTGATGGTTTTATCCAACGGCTCTACACATGCTTTGTATTTTCCTAGGCAATTGGAACATGGTAACTTACACATGGTAACTTAAATTATGAGAAAAAAACATTATAAAGGCATAATAGTTATTAAATGTGTCATACATAATTGTGCACAGATTAAATGGTTAGGTGGCAAAAACAAACAAATTCTAGTTAACTATGAGGCTACATTCTTTAAAAGAAAATACAATTCACACGTTTACGTAAGATACAGCTGTGAGTAATGTTTAAAAGCAAAAAGTAGCCTTCACAATGATAAACACATGAACAAACTAATGAGAATCATCTGTTAATTCTTTTCCGACTGTAAAACAATTTTACTCCACACGATGGAAGCCAAGGGTTAAACAGTTTCAACACCGGTGGTTACGACTGACGAATTTGAACTACATTTGATGAACAATTTTGTGACTCACCAACTTCATTTTACTTATTTAGCTTTCCCTTTTAAGTGGCGTACAGACAATCAGAAAAACAAAGTCAGAAAACACTCAACTGGGATTCAGTTCCCCCTCCCTACCAGACATCTGTCTCTAAGTTCTTGAGGAGTTGATCAGGAAGCAGTTGGAGGGGGCTTAGTAATTGCATTACTAAATCAGTCCAAAATCAATTTATAAAGACATGTTTTTATAGAGAGCACGGGTTATGGTCAGACACATCTCCAGAGATAAATTGGTGAGATAAAGATTCTAGACATTGATAGAGGCAGCAAGGCGCAAACAGTAGACAGCTTCAGCAGGAATGTCTCTGGCTTTAATCTTATTGGCATCCAAACGCAGCACTCTCAACTTTGAGTAGTTGGTCATGTCTACCACACTGCAGAAACTGCTCAAAGAGAACTCTGAAAGAAGGAGGATAAAAAATAAAATGAGAAACGAAGTGAAACATGAGATGGTTTGTTGATGCATTTTTTGAAGGACTGTTTCCAAACAGTGAAATAAAATATGACATATATAATTATTATTGTTATTGTTATTATTGTCATTATTATTATTGTTGTTGTTATTGTTATTGTTATTATATTGAGATCAAAGTGAAACCAATAATGGAAAAATCTTAAACTGATATATGAACATACCTTTAATATGATTGGCCTGTAGGTAGAGGTTTTGCAGGTCTCTACTAAACATGGGGATCCTTTCCAGTTTGTTGTGGGAGAGGTCAAGCTCGACCAGTGTGCTCACATTAAACACATTGGCCGGAATCCCCTTATCTGTCAGCATGTTACTGGTCAACCTTAAGAACTGCAATTTGGGATACATGCTCAGGTAGTCGGCGGGAATGCTCTCTATTTTATTAGAGCCCAGATAGAGCTGGTGAAGCCTCTCTGGAAGGTTCTCAGGCATCTTGCGAAGGTTGTTTTTTCTCATGTCTAATATGGCCAGAGACTTCAGCCCCTTGAATGCCCCTCCGGCGTCTTCAATGAGGTTTGCATGGAGCTGAAGGTTGGCAAGCTCGGTCATCCCCTCGAATGTCTCCGCTTGGATCTTGGTGATTTGGTTGTGGCCGAGGCGGAGGTCCATGATGGACTTGGGCAGGTTAGGAGGGACACAGGTGAGCTCGTTATGATCCAGGTAGAGGCGTTCCAGGTGTCTGAGCTTGCCGAAGACGTTCTTTCCGATCTTATCGGAGTTAAGGCGGTTCTGAAACAGCACCACCCAGACCAAGTTGGTGGCGTTGTCAAACACCCCGTCCTGGATGCCTGTGATCTCGTTCCTCTGCAGGTAGACGTACTTGATGTGCGAGGGGACATAGGGCACGTGGTGCAGGTTGCGGCTGTGGCAGTACATGGCCGCGGGGAGCCTGGCGGGACAGTCACACTCCAGGGGACAGTCTTGGTCCTGGCCGTCGGCCCACTGGGCTTGAGGCTGGCGCCAGCGGCCCCGCAGCTGGGCCAGCCACTGCAGCTGGCCGAACCGTTGAGCCGAGCTCAGATCCAGGAGGCACGCCGTGACGAGGAGCACCGCAGCCAGCATGATCTCAAGGGGTGGAAGGTGCG
>OMNR01036510.1:0-13290 GCA_900303205.1 Mora moro
TATTATGATGATGATGATTATGATGATGATGATTATTATTATTAATAATAATAATAATAATAATAATAATAATAATAATAATATAATTATTTTATTTAAAGTTAACACTTAAATATGATGTGATTAAAATAATTTATACAGTACAACACGTAAAAACAAACAAAGGCAACCGAAAGGGTTGTAGCCACTAGTGCATTAGTCCATTGTTTATATGTTCACGTTTCTACCCTGAACTAACGTTCTGTGTTTGTAGTACCACTATGACAATCTATGTACAATCTGAGTGGATGTCTCACGAGGCTCCACTATATTGCATTCAAAGTTATAATTATTATTATTGACATTTGAAGCCAAAGCAGACAGTTAAAGAGACTTTCGAAAGACTTTCAAGGACGTAAAAACCTATTTTCAAGTGGCCAACAAGGTATTTTGCTCTGCTTATAAATGCCGTTTGTCTCATGTTAGCGCATTTTGTATTTTCATTTGTTTTCATGCTATGTAGTATAATTTGTTGACATATGTTGTACTATGTTCATTCACAAATATAGTTCTCATGGTGTGACTAAGGCGAGGATGCATTGGAGAAATAATACGTAATCTGTGTTGTTGTGAAGAGAGCTAAAGTGAGAACTTGACTGCTCAACACGGTAGGAGTACGTACGGTAGGAGATAAGGCAAGACCGCATTAATGACACGTAACGACGCAACGAAGATACAGCATATCAGATATGTAAAGACCATGACGCATCGTCGGCATAACAACTGCAAGCAATGGTGATTAGACTGTGTTGAAAGCACAACTTTCAGGCTAAAACTACATGTTTTGGGTTTAAAACGAATGTGCTGGTGTTCGTGGTTGTTACATGTCATTGAAGGGCAACTTAAGTGCAATGTAAAGGGCAACTTCGCTGATATAAAAACTAAAGGATAAGTGATTTAATGCATTTCTATGACACAAGCACTGAGGCCTGCATAAAAATGTTGAATCACCTGCTACTTGCAACGAGAAGCTACAGACACTGAATCTGCAGAAGAAGTGGAAAGGCTACGAAGGAGTGAAGAACCAGAACCCTAACAGAAAAGGGAAGAGAACTCCAAGAGGAAAGGCTGAAGAGTGTACAACATCAGTACAGAATCATCTATGAGAAGTGGAAGTATCATGCAAGAATAGGCAAGGAAATATTGACTGATGAGGCCTACGAGGGAGCTGATTGAGAACATGGAAAGCACCTGTTCTGATGTAAAGGTAATCTATGAAGAGTAACGTCCAATGCAAACTCCTGAACCAGACCTGCGGCGCAGAGTTGACACATGCATATCGCTTTCAGGAATCATTATTCGAAAGGCAAAAAGGCAACTTGAAAGACACAGCAGATGGGGAAGAGCCATGGCCTGATGTTGGATCGATCCTAGACTCAACAAGTTCTTTATCAAGAATTTCATCGATCAGAACGTAGTTCTACCCACTCTAGCATCCACTCAGTCAAAAGAAATGAGGCTGCGGCTGAAGCTGCCGCATCCCGGGAAGTTTTGGCAGTGTTGGATGAACAAGAAAGGGAAGCGACAGAACTCGAAAGGCTAGAGGCTGAAGATAAACAACGGCTGGCACAATTTTAATCTGAGAACCTAGCCAGACAACAAGCAATTGAAGACAAGCTTAGAAAGCTTAAGTGGCTAGAAGAACTGAACCTTCTTAACCTCACAATCCCTCCAGTCATTCCTCAATATCTGCCAGTCACAACACAAGCCCTCCATGCTTCAAGTCCCCCATTCATTCCTCAATCTCTGCTCCTAGTCCCAAAAGTCTGCAATTGGTACCTCAAGCTCCATCAACTTCAATGCCCATTCCTCAAGTGCAGAACAGCTCCAATTTGGTCAACACATTAGCAGAAGCTATAATGCCAATTATCTCCCAACAACAGAGCCTGCATTATTCACTGGAGATCCTTTGAAATTCAAAGACTGGCAACTATCTTTCAAAACATTAATAGACAGGAAAAACATTCCAAAGAATGAAAAACTGTACTACCTAAAAAGGTACCTTTGTGCCGCAAAGAAAGTTGTTGAAGGATTTTTTTCTACTAGGCATCGAAGCAGCATACGACTCAGCCTGGCAGCTGCACGGATGGCCAAAAATAAGCTCTAAGGATAGAAGAAAAATTTCAGACTTCCTCAAGAGCTTCAAGGCCGCAATGCCCCCCATTAAGACATTGGAAGTACTCAGTGACTGCAATGAGAGTCCAAAAAATTGCCAGATTGGTTGGTATCCAGATGGAACCACAAAGTGATGGAGGTCAAACAAGCAAACGCTGGGTACCTACCATTCAAAGAGTTTGTAAGATTTAGTAGACATCCTATCGAAGGAAGCAGATCTCGTTTGTGATCCAATAGCCCCAGCTTTCCACACTCAAGAGTGTGGAAAACCAGGAATTAAAAAATCCACAAAGCCAAACCATTCAAGCAAAGACACTGTCCACAAACACAACACAGCAGCATTCCATCATGCATCTTCTGCAAAAGAACAGGACATGTCCTCGCCAAGTGCAGAAGGTTCGGTGAAAGGACAGTTCAAGTTTGTGCACGCAGAGAAGCTTTGCTTTGAAGACAGGCACATGTGAAAGGTGTCAAAAGAGACACCCGACATGTTTGCATGAGAAGTTCAAGGGTCAAAACCTCTAAAAGGAGACGACAATTCGAAAGACAAAGCAGATACCAAAGAAATAGCTACAAAAGCAACTACAAACAGAGTCAAGTCTGGGTCTCATCCAAAAAACAGCCAGATCATGAGGTTCTTGTCTATGAGCTTTTAGACGCACAGAGTGATACGACTTTCATCCTAGATGAAGTGGCTCAAGACCTCAATACAAATAAAGAGAATGTCAGTTTGCAGCTATCCATAATGTCTACAAGTTCAACAGTCATACCCTGTATAACGGACAAATCTACAAGCGAGAGGATACAACCTAGAGAAAACAATTCCATTGCCATCACTGTTCAAACGAGAGTTCATTCCAGCAGACAGGTCACACATTCCAACTTCTGAAATGGCTCCAAAATGGCCTCATCTGGAACAGTTGGCACACAAGATTCCGCCACTATTGGATTGTGAAGTAGGCCTTCTGACCGCTTCACTACATTTTCTGACCACACTCACTTCTCTGATCCAGAGCAGTGAGAGAGATTTGTCCGAGAATTTAAGGGACTTCAGCCAAGAATGAACGAAGCAAAAAGACCCAATCAGTCTTGCACCAAGATGTAAAACATCCTGCAATGCATCAGCTCTGCTCATCAAACATCATCATGAGTGTGTAAACCACTAAGGAAGAGGCATTACCATGAACGAGTTGCATGCAAATGGAATATGGGTCTTACGATGCGTAAATGTGGTCTCCTCACACATTTACAAGTGCATTCAGGTTCAACAAATGGCAACAACAACAAATCTACCGAAAGAGAGGACAGAGACATCCCCTCCCTTTACTTACTGCGGCCTCGATCGTTTTGGCCCCTTCATTGTAAAGGAAGGAAGGAAGGAATTAAAATGATATGGATTGCTGTTTACCTGCTTATGCTCCAGAGCAGTACATATAGAAACACTAGACGACTTGACAATAGAGGCCTTCATGAATGCGCTTTGAACGCCTACGCCAATTAAGATGGGATCAGGGAACAAATTTCATGGGTGCTAGGAGAGTGTTTTCTGAGTTGCTCAATGGAATGGATCAAGAACATCAACGAGCAATTGGTTGTAAATTCGTAATGATCGTCACATCAGCAAGTCAAATGGGTGGAGTCTGGGAGCGGTAAATTCGAACAATCCGAAGCATCCTGAGTGTCATGTTCTACAGGTCCGCAAGCAGGCTCGACATCACAACTGTGAGGACATTTCTTTACAAAACAATGGCTATAATCAACAGCAGGCCACTAAGTGTTGAACATCTTCATGCTCCTACTGGTCCAGAACATTCTCACTCCGAACCACATACTAACCATGAAATCATTGATTATTCTGCCCCCTCCTGGACTATTCTGCAAAGACCTCTATCTGTGTAAAAGGTGGAGAAGAGTGCAGATCTTAGCCAATGAATTCTGGCAAAGATGGAAGCGGGAATACTTGTTAAACCCCCAACAACAACAGAAATGGCAAAGAACATCACAAAATTCACAAATAGATGACATTGTGAGTCTACAAGATGACAGCTCACCAAGAAACAAATGGAAGCTTGCCAGTGTGGTAGAAGCTCAACCTAGTGCAGACGGCATGGTGCAAAGCTGAAGCTCCTAGTCAGTGACACTACACTTGATAAAGGAAAACCACTTACTCGATCAGTTCACCTAGGCCTATTCACAAGATAGTTACCTTACTTGAGGCCAACTAAGTCACATAAATAAGGTCACATTCATTCAGACTTAAAACATTTCATCGATTCTTTTCATAATCTTTGTTTTAAAAGAAAATCCCACATTCCGAGTTAATGAGTGATTTGGTGGGAGTTTTTGAAAGTGGCCAATGAGGTATTTATATATATATTTCTGTAAAATGCCCTTTGTTTCATGTTAGCGCATTTTGTATTTTCACTTTCTTTCATGCTATGTAGTATAATTTGTTGACGTATTTTGTACTATGATCATTCATCATATAGTTCTCGTGACTATGGCAAGGATGCATCGTAGAAATAAGACATGTCCAAGCAATAATCGCCTGTCTCAAAGAACTGACCTGTGTCTGTGTTGTTGTGAAGAGAGCTACAGTGAGGATGAAAGGTCAGATTGGACACCAGGAAAAGTAGCTGCCAGGATCCCAACAAATGAAAAATGGTAATACTAGAGAGCACCACTGGTAGTGGAAATCCCAACACAGTATGTCACAGTATACAACATACATATCATTATGCGTGAGTGACAGTGATGGTTACTTACTAATGAACCCTTTGGTTTGTCTTTCAGGTTATTATTCACAACCCGTCTCATCCAAGGGGTGACAAGATAGAAGATTTTGCATGTCATTCTATATCGGAACAAGTTCTGTTTCTATCTGTAACTTCCCATGTGTCATTGTTCTATTATCACAAAGTAAAATGCCAAACGGTGATTAATGCTTCTAGCATTGTAATTTTAAACAAAATCAATTTTAACAGGTAAAAAGAAACGCCACCAGACAGTTTTGTGCACCACTCAGTTTTAATCAATTGCATTTGTTCAAGTAACATACATAGCAAAACAATTTCAATTCTGAGCAGTCATTCAACTAAATAAGTATACCAAACAACACAGTCCACAGCTTAAGTTGACACCCTATCTCCTGAGTCATGTTTAAAAAAAGTCTTTAATGGCACTGCTGAATGATGATATCACATTGGTTAGTATCCATCTGAGACTGGGCTGCTGTGTAGTGTTCCCATCTCAAAGTCCTCATCTTCCTCATCAAAATAACCCATGTAATCAATGTCTGGCTCAGTGAAGCTATCCTCTTGGGAAGTAGGCTCTATATCCTCAATATCACCAAAAACACTGACTACTTGCAGAATTTCATTTGTTACACGCATGTTGTAATCTGAATACTGGAAGGTAGTTAACAATGTAAGCCAAGTCAAATATGTGTGTGCTGTGTTCTACTACTGCCTCAATAAGTTCAGTGGTAAATCCAATACAGGCTGACTTGCTAGTGTAGACATGCGCAGTGTCTTTAAAGGGTAACTTCAGGTTTTTCAACCTGGACCCCTTTTTCCCATCATTTTGGGTGACTGTTAGGAGTAGGCTCTCCACAAACATGAGATGCACATAAACATACTGAGTGGCAGTAGGTGCAGCATAGATGTCTTAGCTCAACATTTGTGGTGTGCTCGTCAAAGTGACTATATAGAGCTTTTCTAATGCAGCTATTTGCCTGTGCCTGTGTCAATCACTCGTTTAACTACTTTGTCAGACCTTGTTAACTGTTTGAATGCATACAAAATGAAATGTGATTGCAACACATTTCTGCCAGCCCTTCCAACCTGTTGAACAATATCCTCAACATCCTCTGATGACCAATACATGACAACATGTGAAATGTTAGGAAAATTCAAGCCCAGTTGTTGCAACAACAACTCTGCAGCTCCCCTCTCCATTAAAGGATGTCAACACTCACATGTTGTACTGTGGGAGTGTCTTGGAACTGTCTTGGACTGTGGAACATTCCTTTCAGCCTTCTGCAGCAGCTTGGTCACCCGGCCTCTGTTCTTGGTATCAGCAGATGCGGTCACACTTCTGAAGAAAGCATATTCTGCCATTTCTCATTAAGTAACCAAGATTCAGGGCTACCAAACACCAGCTGGCATCACCCGTGGAGGATGTCTGTGTCATTATCTCTGAGCTGCATAACAGTGACACCCAGCTTCCCAGCCTTTATGATTTGATCTTCTATGAGGGCAACGGAGACACGATAATCAATATGGGATTCTGCATCCTTCCCATTTTTTTCACTACCAGCAGAGCCAGTTGGTAAATCAAACTCTTACTGAAGCCAGTCTGGAGAAGAGAAAACATATTTTCCATCGGGAAAAGCCTTCAGTGCTGTTCTTTGCTCTTCTTTCAATTAAGAAATACTCCAGTTCAGATATAAACGATGCTATAGCAGCATCTATGCTAACCTCTTTGGGAGCTTCCATTGTTGTTTTCGAACAGTCGCTTCTTGCTGCCGTCACACCTAAACCATGCCCGTAGCTGCCAGTACTTCCTCATAGGACGCTGATTGGTCGGAACCACTGTGGTTTGGCCACAAGCACATAACTTGAAGCCTGGCAAGATGAATTCTCACTTGATCGTGATCTCACGAACCCAGGCCTCACAAGGTAAGAATATCCTGTCCTTGCATTTTATTTAATTCTCAAAGTAAAGCAAATGACATAGCAATAATGCACTATAATCTTATCAATGAACATGGCGTAGCGTAGGCTATTCATGGACAACATGGAGCTGAAATAATGCTGCGCTCTACTTCATGTTTAAACAATGGCCAAATCAAACCAGCTGCTTTCGTAACCCAACATTGTATATTGTATTTTTTGTTGGGTTGTGCACTCGTTCATTGGTGACATTCTAGTAGAATGATGCCTCACTCCCGACAAAATCAAATTTAAATTATACTGGGCTCCCCTGACGAGGTCCAGACTGGTTTAGGACAGAAATAATCATGTCTTTAACCACCTCAGATCAGAGGACCATTCCAGCCAACAGAACCAGGACTTTTTTAGGATTTTTCACAGATTTTATTAGGACTGGAAAATTTGTCTGGAGGCAGTCTTTGATGTCAGAATTGGGTAAAAAGACCTGTAGTGTGAGCTTGGCATAACAGTCACTGACCACGTGAAGGTTCCTGATGCTCAGTACATATAAAACATGTGGCAAGTTGAGATCCTGATGTCAACGTCTTCAAAAAGCTCTTGTTTCACCGCTCCACAGAAGAAGTCTATTAATAATCTATTTTTTTTAAGTTCTGTTTCCAGTGAACTAAAACACTGTTTTAATGTAGCCAGGCCCATAGAAAGTGTTAAATAGCTATATACACATGGACAGGGGATGAAAGATGGCTGTGGCAAAATGATAGGGGTTTATAAATGTGGCAGCCACAGTGATTGACATCAACTGGCAATCTACAAATGAGACAGATATGTTACGTTAATATGAATAAGGGAAATAGTATATTGATTATTTTATCAATACAATATGATTATATGATATGATAAAAGATGGTTATGATAAATGTGAATGACGTTAGGAGAAAAGATCAAACCTACCCATTTATCCACATCTACATGCTGTGTGGAAATGAGAGAAGAAAGGAAAAAACAAAGTAAGTGTCCTTTCGTGTTTAAAGAAACAGAAAACACATCATCTATCCATTAGATAGAGGGAAAACTGCAGTGGACAGTGGATGAAGAGATGTTAGTGTTGTCAATATGCTATTTTCTGTAACAATTACAAGGTTGTCTACAAAATAGTTGAATATTGAATATTAAAGCTGCTGTAGGTATGATTTGAGAGTTGTAAAGATAGAGAGCAGAAGAGAGCAAGACTTTGAAACTAAACAACAAAAACATTGTCCCCTCCCTCTCTCCTTATGTTTCTCTGCCATTGAGTGTTGTATTTCACACACCTGTGATTGACAGGCAAGATGGATTCCCCGAACCAATGGTCGAACATCTAAATGGTCTCATACAGAGGCAGGTGCAGTCAGAACTGTATATAGACACTAATAACTCTTAAATCTTACCTACAGCATCTTTAATATAGCTAGGATGATTATGACTCTTATGGTACACCACAGTACACAATATAGACAGCATTGCGCCCCCACCAGGGAAGTGGGACTTTAAAATGTTGCTGATTTAAGTGCTTAAAACCAGCAAATTAAATCCAAGTCTGTTTGATTGTCCAATCACATCGCTGTGAGTCAACTCATCAACACACGTTGTTCTATGATCCATTGCGTCCCAATACTCAATTAACAAGTCTACTCAATCAATTATACAATAACATGATTTAAATGGAGTTTCAAACATAAATACTTACATAATACTATACATCAAGATAAATAGGATGCACCTTGCATCTTAAAATCACAGCTATTCAGTGACAATGACCCCAAATTCACACCAAAACTGTCGCATAAGCGTAGCATAAAGCACCCTGGGATGTCACACACGTCCAGCGGACACCGACTCAGACTTCACTTCCATCATTAAATAACACAGTATTTATTATTAAAGACTATGATCAATACCAACTTTACCTTATTAAAACAGATTTACTCTACTTTCAATGGGTAAATTCATTTTTCTTTTTCTTGTTCAACCATTTCCAACGCATTTATTGTTAAAAGCCTCTTCCAAAAATAAAAAGATTATAGGACCAATCAGTGCTAGGGGAGGGAGTTTCAATTCATGACAAACAAGGAGTGCTGCAGTCTGCAGAATTAAAAAAAAAGTTGTAGCTTTACTTCCAACCGGATTCGGCGAGAGCAAGAGTGTCATTTTGTTATTTAATCTGATTGGCTGGAGTTTTTTGAACAACATAAGGCCGCGTTCATATGTGTAAATCAATTGCTGCCCAGTCAAGGCCAGACATTCATTGCGAAGTGCAAACTTGAATATCTGGATGGTCTCATGAGTCTGTCAGTGTAATGTCTAAGTTGTGCAGACGGATCGCGGAATATATATGTCTTTAATTAGTGCTGTCATGGTCCAACGTGGGATGTGGAAATAGATGGACGGGGAAATAGGCGGAGCTGGGTTGGGAGTGTCCTCGCGAGGTCAGCCCTCGCGCACATGTACCATCGAAGCACTGGTAAGTGCAAATTTCTAAACTTTTTACCAGTCAAACTTTGAGATATGGGCACTTGACTATAACATGAATAATAATTCCTACAAATATATAATAATAATAAAAAACATTTATCCTGATGGTGGTGCAAACTATTGAATGACATGGATAGGAAAGCGATTGAGACAAAGACAGCCATCAAGGAAAGGCTTCATCACGATGCAGCGGGACCTGGTGCAGAGGAGCCGTATTAAACACACACCAGCCATCCAAACGAAGTGAGACCAAGAATCCAAACAACTGCCACAGTTTGCATGACTTCTCTGTTGAGGAGAGGCACGTATTACACCATACTCTCTATTAGCTAGAATCCACAACATGGGACTCCGGTGGAAATAAAAGAGGACAATGACACAGATGAGAGGTCAATAAGCAACATCGTCTCATCACCAGAGCTCGTCTGGTGCTCTTGAAGAGGTTCCTAGCCCACCGCAGAGCTGAACAATAGCTCAACCTTCAAGCCTGCTTAAAGGAGGACCACTCTATTCAGCATAGGTCGAAACCAAATCACCTACAGAAGGAATAATCACTCAAAACAAACCCTGTCACACACTCCCGCGTGTTACGACTCCTTCTCATATAGTTTGTCTTTCACCGCAAGACCTCTCCCAAAAACTGCATTTTAGTTTGGCCCATCTCAGAGCTCAGATATGGTGGTTTAGAGGGAAGCAGTGAACCTCTGAATGTGCAGCCCTCCTGTCTGGGCTGGAGAGGAGTGTCTGCATCGTATATAGTGTGCACGCTATATTAGAGCTTGTAGGGTCAGAATCTGTAAAAAAGCACTGACTGTTTTGCAGGGACATTTGTATAACGCATGACGACGACATTGTGCAGCCTACTGGAAATTATACAGTTATGCTCATCTGTATGTAAGTTCACATGTACCTTGTCAACCAATTCTAGTATGAGTGTCAGTCTACACCTAAAATCAATGCATGGAACACCATTTGCATGTGCATTGGCTGTGTTTGCGTCATGTTGTTGCATGATGTTTCACTGTTGTCTACTTCTTCTGTGTTTTTGTATTCTTAATAGGCCTGGGCGATTGGACAAATGTATTGGAAATCGGCGATTGGGTAGTCCAATCGGCAGTTGGTTTTTTTGCGCGAGTTTTGTCCTTTTATTTTGCTAATGGTATAGTATGCCTCGAAATTACAACTTGGTAAATAATTAACCTGTAAAGTGCAATTCAAAGCATGCAGGAATAGGAACTGGCAGTTGGAGTTGGGCCATATATTATGCATGTTCTTGTTGCACTGATTTCCGACGAGTCTTTCACAAAACAGGGCAGTGACTGCAGTGACTTAATCCGTCTTTAGTGGTTGTTGTTGCCGATCGATCGGTGTTGAAAAGCAACATCAA
This sequence comes from Mora moro, assembly GCA_900303205.1. Classification (NCBI taxonomy): domain Eukaryota; kingdom Metazoa; phylum Chordata; class Actinopteri; order Gadiformes; family Moridae; genus Mora; species Mora moro. The sequence continues at coordinate 10,726 of OMNR01036510.1, forward strand.
TTCATAAATCATGTTTGAGAACTAGACCAAAAACTGTATGTGCAGTTGTGCACCCTGATAGCACCCTTAATAGCATAGTTATGTTATCCCCACCTGGATGTTCATTTGGAGGCTGCAAGCGGAGGCATCCTTCATCTGACGCCATCGGACATCAGACTTTGTTTTCAAATTGTGTCGGACAGCTGTTCAGCCCGTCTTACAGCTTATTGCTTAGCAAAGATCTCAAGGTGATTTATTTTGTTTAATTGAAGAAGAGTAGCCAATAGGCTGTAATGTTTCAGTAAAATTAAAAAATTAAAAGTAATCAGTAAATTATAGTAAATTATGGTCTATCCCTGTGCAAACAATAAACAAATTGTGTTACCGTTAAGGCTTACAGATTCTTAGAAAGGAAAACAAGCATGTTTACCTTATCTGGCCTAAGCAAAGTGCACAGGTGTTATGATATGACCGCCGCGGTGAACACCTTCTGACGGTGTGGTTGTGGTAAAGTGTTATGATATGACCACCGCGGTGAACACCTTCTGACGGCGTGGTTGTGGTAAAGTGTTATGATAGGACCGCCGTGCTGAACACCTTCTGATGGTGTGCTTGGCTGGTACGCACACATATTTCTGCGCTATATTCGATATTAGAGGGAAGCGCTTTTCGAGCGCTTTCCACGAGTCAGTGGATCGTCGTAACCATCACCACCACATTTGTAGTGTTTGAATCTTTTGACGGCACTACTCGTTTGTGAATACGACAAATCATTTAATTTAGGTCCTTCGGGTGGGCCGGTTGTGTCCGGTTTACACCCACGGGATGAATATATCGGCAATCGTGGGTTGTTAGGCTGACGGTGGCCCGTAGGAGAATTTGGACATATCGCTCAACCCTAATTCTTAACCATTTCATATTTCAGTCCCTTTTCCCTCAAGCAGCTTTTGCCACACCAGGCCGCCATTGTAAATAAGAATTTGTTCTTAATGACTTACCCCATTGCTTGCTCATAGCCGTAGTTGTGTGGGTTTTTCCTGTGTAGGTGTCATTTGAATTTACTTGTAAATGGGTTTTGTCAGTGCGTGGGTAAGCTTCATGACTGTAGCTAGCGACTCACCCCTTCAGCCTTCTCCTCTGTGTTGGCCAGCATCTCCTGCAGTGCTCGTACCGACAGAGACTGCTCCAGAACAAATGCGCAGATGGACAGGTCTGGAGGCACATTCTAAATAAAATGTATCCACACAAAACAATGCTTCAGATCATCACATTCAAGACATTACACAAACATTACTATACATACTGTACAGACATGAAGCAATGTTTTTTTCTGCAAATACTCAGACAGCCCTGATGGGGGGATCCCTGATTTGATATTGTATTTGCATCTCCAGCTTTTTTGATCAAATAGTCTGTACTCTTTCCACAATTTAGCAGCACAAGATCTGCAGGTTGAGACATTTCCGTCTGTGCAGCATGAATAATTTAAACTATTATTTTCTCTCCATTTAACCTTTTCGCATCCAACATGGAAGGATGTAGGGATGGGGGAAAAAATCATTTCATGTGAGTATCGTCATTATTTTCTTAGTGAAAGACAATTAATGGTACCGTAACTGTCAAGTTAATTTTGTGACGAATACATTCTCTGCAACGTTCAACAAAGTTACTGTGGCACTCCGGGGCCACCCCTACTAAATTGGTAAAGACACGCCACTGGCACTCGGGGGGACACCTTAGAAGAAGTGCTGGTCTATGTTAAATCAAGCTTAGATATCTTCTAAGCTTAAAAGTATAATGACAATTGCTTAGATAATTGATATGAACAATCAACACAATATGCTGAACAGTTTGATAGACGTATCAAAACATTTGATACATTTTTGTTAAATCATCCAACATCATATCACAGCAAATACCATGTGTGTCTATGTGAAATGAATTAGGCTTATATCTCAATGAATTTTATCTCTGAATTTCCCAAATAAAAACACACTCATTTTTTGGCATCGATTCGGTGTCGACACCTCGTAAACTGTATCATTGATATGGAGACATGCAAACACTTCATTTCAAACATTCCAAGTATTCTGAGCTCATTTTCTGATGTTATCATGTTATATAAGGGAACCTTTACCTTGGAGTTCGATGTAGACTCTAGAAAGCACAGTCTGTTTCCAAACCCTTCAGCTGCCAGACAAAGCTTCTGCTGCTCTTTGTGAACTGTGGCAGAACACTGCAGCACCACCTCGTCGTCCTAGGACAGAAAAGTAGATTCATGAAAATGTTAAATAAATGCAGGCTCGCGAAGGCAGCCTAAATCTCGCAAGCTCACCTCCGGTTTGGCCTCAAAATATTAGTCTGGAACCAGCCCAAGATGGGCAGCTTGGCTCCCAACAAAAATTGCTGCTGATGGAACGTTCATTAAACGTGACACTCAAATGGTTCCAGTGGAGCTGAGGTGGAAAGGCAAGCATTCTCATTTTAATCTCTTTCACAACAACCTACTAATCTGAAGTGGGATTTTCTGTTCTCACAAAAATAAAAACAAAACTCAGAAACAGACTCAGAATGCTGCACCTGACA
>OMNR01036511.1:0-11306 GCA_900303205.1 Mora moro
GCACCGATGCGATACTGCTCAGAGGAAGACGGAGGAAGGACAGGGGCCGTGGGGGCAAGCAGGAAGATCTACAGTCCTGTTGTCTTTGTCCCACATGGTGACTCACTGGAGTCTGGCAGAAACTCTGGAAGGCCTGCACTTGGAAGTGCCTGCAATGTTTCTCGATTTCACACTAACAGAGGTCTTTGTTTATGGTGTGCGTGATATTCGTTGGCCACGCTTTAGCAAGCTACTCCATTACAAAACAGTATAAAGCCGGATAAGGGCGAGCATTTAAACATGTCAATCCCTTGCAGTTTTAAACAGGGCAAATCTCCTAGTGAGCTGGGGAAAGAAAGGGCACATTGGCTTATCGCTGGAATCACTCCCTGATCCTCCCCTCACTTGAATTTCACATTTCAACCAAACCCGGTGATACCATGTTGGAAATACGGAGAGATAGAAATCAATCAAGTCACCTCCTTTAGCATTATAAACCCATCTGGTTCAACAATCTAAACACAATGAAAGCAATAATCGATGCACCAGTGATACAAAAACAACAAGGCAACACCTGATCATTTACCACTAGAGTTGGAGCACTGAAGACAAAACTAGGTCTCAGGTCTACATAACACATTTTGAAAAACCAAAATAAATCAGATCACTCACAACTTGCCCACAAACAATTATGTGATTGTGTCAGGAGTCACCCAACTTGACTTGGAACGGATTATCTTTGGCCTTGGGACTTGACTCCAACACTTCAAACGCCATCATAGGTGGTTTAAATACTAGCCCTGACTCCCTCTGATGAAGGGGGCATTTGAATGGTCAATGAAAGAGGTAGTGCGCCGTCCCCCAGTCCTCTCACTTAAGAGTCATTGTTACGTTATAGAGCGACTTAAAGAGTAGCATTCACTCCATGGCGTGGAGATGGAACTGCACACTGGCCTCGACAAACAACCCGGGCTTGTCGCGAGACTCGAAGCAAGCGACACACCGCTGACGGGAATTGGTGCTGCGCTGTGTGGGTTTCATTGTCTGCGTGTGCCCCCAAACCAGGGAAGATCTGCTGCGGAGATGTGACAGCCAGGGAAACGCAATCATGTTCCATTCCCTAATGCTCCAACCTTCCCCTCCTGCCTTCCCGGGTAACACTGTGGTGAAGTAAGGCCTGGGTCATGGGTGGAAAAACCAGACAAGATATGCAAGTAGTTCGTTATGGCCCTGCATTTTACGTCAAGTACCCAAAAGGAAAGGTTTTGCTGCAGAAAAGATTTGAGAGAGAGAGACTTGCTGGAATGGTATGCAAGCAACCTAATTCTCTCTCTCTCGTTCTCTCTCTCTCTCTCTCTCTCTCTCTCATGCTCCAGCTAGGCTCTCTGCAGTAGAAACATTGAGATAGGCGGAACAAAAGCAGCCCACCAGCTGAAAAAGTCAAACTCTCGCCAAGACATGGATGTCACGGACATGGACACCCTTGTGATTCCAGAGTGGGATTTGAGAAGGTCTAGGTTAGGGTAAAAAGGCTAAGAGGAAAGAGGCAAATCTATTCAGTGTTTTCCACAGTTCAAAGGCCAAGGGACCAGAATAATCTGCAGAGATAGAGCTGTGTATAACTGGTACCTGCTTCAACTTGCAATTCACTGTAAGAATACATTTTATAGTCTTTTTTTCCATGTAGTTTGACATGTCAAATGTCTGTTCTAGTGCGCATGATTCAGTCCGTTACAATAATTACACACTTACTACTTCCTGCATCTCATTCTTTCTGCCGTGTTACGGCTGCATGAATGCAATCAGATATACAAGCAACGACTTCAATTATTCACAAGGATGTTCGTGGAATCAGAGGCTGCAGTCTTCCAGTCACTAATGCCATTAGCAGTTGAGTGTGTTGCAAAAGGTAGACATCATCAGAGAGCGGCAGAAGTGAGCATGTGAGGTTCACTCGAGAAAGTAACGTGAGCTTGTGATAGCGGTTACATTGACTTAATGGAGCGGAGTTGCTCCTCAATCCCGAGGGGGGCAGGAATCATTGTTTCCCAAGCGAAGTATTACAATGATTGGCTTTAGACGTGCGCTTAGCTGGCTAACTCGGTATTTCCCCTTAAGCAAGGCACAGCTGGCCCATCTGTCTGCGAGGCATCTTCTGATCACATGCAACGTTAACACAAACGCGCGCACACAAACACACACACACACACACACACACACACACACACACACACACACACGTCGACATTGACCAACGTCATTCATAAAGAGCTAGATTGTGCATTGTATGGGGAGTAGGGATCAAGCTCAAACAACAAAAACGGAGAGAACTGGAAGACATAAAGGCACCACCGGTCGTCATGGCCTTTACCGCTCACGCGTCAGGATAGCAGCAACTCCGCTAGCCAACGCGAGAACTATCACTAGTAAACACATTAAAAAGGTGACAATAATCCCTTCTCACCGACCACCACCACACCCACATCCCGCTGAACAATGCACTTTTTTGTCGCTACCTGAATGTTGCGTGAAGATATTGATCCCGGGGTCGGGCACGTTCACCGCGGCGGTCCTGCCCGGCGGTGTCCCGGTGGTGCCGACTTCTCGGGGTCTCCTCCCGGCGCCGCTCCCCCGGTTCCCCTTGACTTGGTGCGGCTGTGGCTGCGGAGGCTGGAGTCCGGCTGACGTGCTCTCCCCGACGCGGCCTACCTGTTGTCCCATCCCGACGCGCTCGTGTAAACGACGGCAGGGACGGAAGCAAACCCCCTGTTTTACCTCCAGAGTCACATCCCCCGACTGGAGCGGCCTGTTCGGAATAGTCCTCCTCAAGCCCCCCTCTCCGTCCCGAGTCGTTGCTAGCTCCTAGCCTTAGTCTTAGCTCGCTCACTTGCCCCGTTAGCCGACGTTAGCAGTTATCAGTGGAAACCCACCCACCCTGCCTCAAGACAATAAGACCAACAAAAAACCCGACACGTATGGCAATAATCGATGCGTTGCGGCGATCCGACGGCTCGCAAGGCAGACGGCAACGGTGCGCGACGCGGTGTGTCCTGCAGGATAGCGACGGGGTTCAGAATGGTTTCGCCGTTCTCCGGCCACTGCGCGCCCCCTCTGACGCCGCCATCTTTACCGCAGAAGAGAACAAGATGTGTTTCACAAGGGGGGGTTTCGATCAGATCCCCCCGGTCACCGTGATCTTCTACCTCCCTACTGTCCGGAGTTGTTTACAGACCTCCGAGCCACTAGGTGGACAGGCGACAGTGGCTGAATTAATCGAGTCCCATAGGTTGTAAACATGTTGGGTTTTTTTTAATAAAGTTTCAGGATGTCACTGTCATTTTATCAGAAGTAAAACTGCTCCTGCAGTTTCAGGTAAAATCTGAAGTGCAGAACTATATTGTATGTAACATTTACATTATGTATGTATTATTAATAATGCACTTCAAAATAATATGTAATAAAGGTTCCTAAATGTATGAAAATGTACATTAGTTAATTAATAGTTAATACTGTATAACACAACAATGAATGTCAAATAAAGGGTAAAATTAAGCCAGATACATGTTCTGTTTCAATCAAGTTTATTCTCCAACAGCCTCTGCAAAACTAGAGGAAAAAAAACCGAAAGCAACCTGTGCAACCACTTCTGATGAACTTAGGGTTTTCTTTGCAGAAAAAGGTCAATCTAAAAAACGGTCTTGATAATCACAATGTGCTTGTTTCATCAGTTTGTTTGAAATTGTTTTAACGTCGGTAGATTACATAATATGAAACGAGAATGGCCCAGGATTGGCCAGTTTACTAACAAAGACCATGGATGAGCCATGGATGCACCATCAGACCAACAGAAGCGACGCTATAAGAAAGGAAAACAGTGCCACCTCGTGGTTACGACGTTCACTAATATTTAGCTGCTTTTCGCTTTTTCTTGTGCAGTTAATTTCACAAAATACCTCGTTTCACATACCTCATCTCGACTTAACACTGTTAATTGTGCAATGTATAAATCACAATATGTATATATATTTTTTTACAAAAGCAAATCAATACATAAAATTATTCAGTGTCAAATATACATTTATGTGGAATGCCCCCATAGCATTTGTTTGACAGAATAAAAATATTGCATCATGATTGTTGCAAAACACAAACACGTCTTTCCTATTTTACTTCCAAAAGACCCACTGTAAATCTGGTTACTAACAGGTCTTACTGTCCACTTCCAAGTAACATGGTAGCTTTAACACTTACAGTAGTTTCCAACAATACAAATGCATCTGTATTATCGTTACCTATACAGAACAATTCACGAAGAACATACATTTCATTTGACATCAGCTCTGAGTAAGATTTGAAATATGTGGTAATTACATTCAGCCGTCGCCCACTGATTGCTTATTTTTGAGTAATTTTTAAAGGGATTTCCATTAGTAGGGATTTACCCACAGCATAGTGTGACAGACGGAGCATACTACTTAATTTGTTCGATTTTGTCAACAAATGTCTGGAGAAGTATGGCGACGTACCAAGTTATCTTCGAAGAAATCTCACGTACCAATAAATCCCTCTTGCATTGCTTTTTATGGAAATCATTCAAAACTTTAGTTTTGAATGTTTTAGTTTAGTAAAAAAAGTGAGTTGATATGGTTGTCAAGCAGTAGCCTTAGATATTGCTCAGATCTGTTGATAACAATACAACACCCATGTTCGGGAACATTTATAAATCATTTGGTTCGATATAAATAATTACTGTACTCATTATAATTTGCCAGAGAAGGTTATTCAGGTTTGCATTCAGCTGCCATAACCCGATCATCACACGAATGCACAAATATTGCTTGCACAGATTTACAGAAAAAGGGGATACATCTATGGAAAATAAATATGTGCATATAAAACAAACATTTTGTTTAACATAAAATGATTCTAACCAGGCTGTCCCTGACAACAACAAAAAAAGACAAAGAAGGCATCTTAGTGAATTCAAAGTAAAACAGAATCATTTTGGCAGGCAGTTAATGGATTTTCCCTAAGTGCTTTTATCAATAGAATTAAACGGTCATGTTCGTAGAACATTACATTGAAGCAATAAAACAAAACAAAAAGGCAAAGCAAAAACAAAACTAAACCTTCAGAAGGCATGGCAGTAACCTAAAGGTTGGTCCCCTCTTTCTTTCCACCTGCTGTTCACGTGGATTGAGTGGTCCCTGTTCTGATCAACACAGGACACAGCTGGTCACATCCCCTGAGATTGGACCATGGAGTCTTTATGGAGGTGGCAGCTCCAGGAGCGAGGCTTCAGCAACTCTAGAAATGAAGGCTGGCAGGAACAAAAACAAAACAACCAAAGCATAAACCTATAAACCAATAAACCAAAAATACTACCATTGATTAGAGAGAATACTGTAACATGTAGGGAGAAAATGTTTGCCATTGCATGTTGTAGTTTTTATCTGTATTTTTAATTAGTATTTTATTTGTATTATTTGTATTCATTTTGTAATTATGATTGTTATATGTACTTTTTTTTTAATTTTAATTTTTTATTTTGGATAAATAATGGTCAAATAAAAACCAACATGTACCTCTGTGAGGGGACAGTAGCGCTGGGCATACCACTCCTGGGAGTACAGACAGATGATGACACCCTGACCCAGGAAGAGGGACGTCCACATGATGATGTTCCAGATAGGACCCTTCCGCCGGTCGTGGAGGATGAAGTTAAACATCACTGTGACAGGAGTGACAGGGGTCAGTGTCAGTCACGGGGCAGGAGAAAGCAGAACGACAACAATAGAAACCAGAAGTGAAAGACAAACAGACCAAAACTACAGACAAAAAGGTAAACATTTTGGTGGAACTACATTTTAGACCTACATTTTATGATTGGTGGCTTAACAAGAAGTCAAAATAAACCTTTTAACTTTAAGCTTACTGAAATGTCACACGCGGTGTGATCATGTGGTCATGATAATAAAAAAAACAGGAGAGAGTCGCACCACTTCCTTCCACTTACTTCCGAAGCACATGAACAGGCAGAAGAGGACTGGGTAGAAGAAGCCAAAGCAAATGGCCAGAATATACTCATGGACCACCGCAGACACGGTGAACACAAAAAACATGGCCACTGCCCTAAATCGCTTCCCAGACATCTGGAATGACCAAGGAAGAAAGAGAAAGCGAACAAGAATAAAACGGCTCAACATTACACCGAAAGCAGGTCTCTCTGAATAATTTGCAGATGACATGTATATGTTTGAACCAAAGACCGTGCTAAACTGCATGAGAATATTACCTACCATTACTTTATATGTGGTATGCCGAGTACCAGTTAACATCTTGTTCATCTAGACTTTGTGTTTGCTATACATCTGAAACGAGTACTCACCCACAGGAAGTCCCGGTACACATAGTAGTACAGCCAATCGTGGACAACCACATTCCAAGTACGATAGTAATTGGCGAAAGAGGTTGAATTCCACCAATCCTGCAACATTCGAAACAAAATGCATTCAAAATACATTCACAAAACCACCCCGTTCAGGTTTGAGAGAACATACAGTGATCACAACTCAAAGCACCTTGTAAAACATCCTATCGGCAAAGCGAAGCATCTCGGCAAACGCGTTAAGCCAACAGTGGAGGAAGGCAAAGAAGGCCAAGAAGAGAACCAACACACCTAGATGAGGAGAAAGAAGGAGGTCAACACTTGCATAACAATTCAGGTGATACCACAACATTAACATCCCTTCCTTTCACCACGATCAAGTACGACGACAGTTAATGCTGCGCTTTAGCCATCAATGAATGCCATCCCTTGCCGGGGCTGGGGTTGGCTCATCCCACCTGGCAGGATAGAGTTGAAGACACAGAGGACAAGGGCCCTCAGGTCAAAAAGCTGCAGGCTGATGCTTCGAAACTGCGGGATGCACAGCCGCACAAAGACGTAGTAGGCGTAGAACAGACATCCCAGCACCTGAATGGAGAGATACTTTAAAGAGGCCTTTCATTTTCTGATAGCTCTATATTTGGACTGACAGTGACAGTCTTACACTTAAGTAATACTGTATCTTTTAAAACTTTTTTTTGTTTTTGGAAAATGTAAACAAGTTGGTACCTGCAGTAACTTTGTGGCCACGTAACCCCACCTGATCACTGGATTCCTGAATACAAGAACGGATGTACAACGTTATACTATATAGAATGAAGACAATGGAATCGACCACACACAGTGGAAAATGAAGAAAAGGCTGGTCTTACCTAGGGTACTTATCTCTGTAAATGAGAGTAGGTGCAAAGAGGAAATAGAGATAGTGGTTGAGCTGTGGGACCAACGGGCCTGAATCTGTACGGGACACACAGAGTACTTGTCAATTAGTCCACACAAGAGCGTAGATAACAAGCCATAGCAGAAAATGTCTTCAAGTTCGGAGATGACATACTGCTCTTCTCCTTAGCACTGGAGAGCACTCGGGGGACGTTCTCCCGCACAAAGGAGTGAGTTTTCATCATGAGACGCACCTGGAAATCAAGGACAGGACACAAGAAGAAGTCAGTTCAGATCAGATACCCACTGTAAATGATGGCCGCAATGGGCCACTGCCATTCCAGTTAGTTACCTGTTCTAGGATAATGATGAAGCTGGACGCGGGCGGCAGGCTGTTGCTGACCGCAACATAGGTAGGCAGAAACCCCAGGCCTACGGCTTGGTAGAGGAGAAAAGCGGAGCCATACAGCAGGCTCCACAGCCTGGGGTGGCTACTGGAGCCACACTGACTCGATGCCCAAGTCTGGAACAGCATAAAGGGAAGCAGCGATGCGGAAAGGCACATGCAGATCCACGTACACACCACCAGGGGGAACTGCCCAAAGACGTAGACCAGGAGGTCAAAGTCCAGCACCAGTCTGGCGGAGAAGAAGAAAAAAGAAGGAAGAACTCAATATGCGACATGACACAGTAAATTAGTTCATCAAACCGTAAAATTGTTTAACAGATTAACAAATACCACAAACAGTGATACAGTAAGTACTGTAGGTATATTGAACAGCTGAAAATAATCATGCATGTCATTTTGACATTTGAGTTGACTATTTCAGTCCATGTGTGACATGACAAAGAAGTGAGTAAATTAGTTCACCAAACCTTATATTGCTAAACAGTAAATTAGTTCGCTAAACCTTAAACAGTTAAACACAATGATATCACAAACACTAATAACATTCATTTAACGACTGTCAGTCCATGTGTGCAATGACACAAGCAAATATACTTTTTCTTTAGCCAGTTGCTCAGGCAGACACATTTGTTCAGACTATGTGATGAAAGAGCTGTCTTCTTCTGTACAATATGGCCTGCCAAAGAAAACAAGCCCCTTTCATGGCACGTCCCAAGCCTGTGTAATGTGGGCCAGCTTACCATGGGCACCAGAGTGTGCCAACCACCACTGTAGTGGACAGGTCTCCCAGTATCGGTATACCGACACTGGGCTCGGCTCTGTACCTGTCCAGAGTACAGAGGTAGCGCGGTGACATGCCTACAAACAGACCAACACAAAACTGGCCTGACGACAACAACCCTAGTTCGTACCCTACCTGCCTTCGTCGATACAATCCACGACCAGTGTGCTGAGGATGAAGAGGATGAGCAGGGCGATGAACATGTGGTAGATGGTCCTGATGTGGTTCACCTCAAACAGCTCACTGTCAGACGCAGGAGAGAGCCCTCGAACAAGTTAATCTCGGAGATGAGAGGATGCGTGACAATGATTTTCTCAACATGAGAAGATCACTGAGGTCACGGCGCTACATCTCTCTTACACAAGCCAAACCCTACTTACTCCAGCAGGGACCTGCGACTCACAAATTCCTTGCCCTCGCCATGGGGTGGCCGAATATTTCTAGGAAACAAAGAAAAGAAAAGATAAAATGAGGAACAGCGGACATGATGAATAAAAGAGCAAAACGTCTGGCTACATCGAGGACGAAGATGGTACCGGAGTTTGCTTCTCTCCTTGTCAGACATCGGGGGTGAGAAGTTTGGCGGCACAGGAGGTGGCTCCAGGGAGACGGACTCCTCGATCAGACTGTCCACAAGCTCACTGACATGGTTATCAAACTGACGGATCAGGTCACTTCTCAGGTGCTAAGCAATAAGCAGAGACACAGAAATAGGTCACAGAATCAGTGGGTGATTGTTAAGAACTGAATGAACAGGAGAAGCTGCATGTATTTAGTGTTCATAAGGCTCCATATGGCCATATAATGCAAATATGTGTACAAATAGGACACAATACTTTCAATAGTTTTGCAAATTCCTCTTTCATTCATAATACTAGCTATAGATCAGGCAACGTAGTGGGCAGTGGGTGCAACTACAACCGGTTTGGGATTTTCCAAGCCCTGGTCTCATGATCAACCAAGACACGATTAATTCATTTTCATGCATTTGTCATCTGCTGATGACTAAAGCTGTGATTTAAGTGACTCCATCCAATTGGCCTGATGATAACTGCCAAACAAGTGAAGTTGGGGTTATGGCTCTGTGACCCATGATCAAAAGTGAATGAACCGCTTTCATCCAGCAACATTCCATTATTGTTGATGATGTTGAAGTTGTAATTGGAGCATTGTGAATGAACCATGTTAAACATCTCAACCTTTAGTAAATAGTTCAACAGACAGCATAATCCATTATATACAATAATATATACAATTATATATATATATATATATATATATTTGTATTTCTTATGATATTAAAACTACTTAAGTATTAGAACATATATAATATTTAGGCATTTTCCATAGGAAAGCCAACAAACCAAACCTCTGCTTTCCTCTTCAGTTGTAGCTTCTTGCTGATCACATACTCTACTTCCATATTTCCTGCAATTATACAAATAGAAGAGGCATTAGGTCATATGTAGAATGAATATGTAGGTTATGCAACAATGCCAATAAAATCCTTTGGGTGAACTTTAGCCTCCATTTAAATAACGCCGGTTGGTCATGGCCAGTTGGGACACGCCAAAATCAACAGATCTTTTGCCAGGTTACTTCAACCTGGCAACCTATTGTCACTTAACTGGATCGATAAGGAAAATAAACAACGAGTGCCTTTAACGTCCACTATTACAAACAGATGGCATTAGCACAGGGACATTTTGTAATTCTGACCTCTGTAGTACTTTTGCAATAAATGTGAGGTCAGGGTTTGTCCTCATTGTGTTAAGGTGTTATTATGGTGAAGTCCTACGCAAGAATGTGATGCAACAGATGAATCAGTAAGAGACACAGGCATGTGACCAGTGAGATAGCCGTTCAGCAATGCAGGATGATACACCTACCTTGTTAGGATATATCCTAACTTTCCTATTCCTACCATATTCATGCATGTGTATCACAAACATACACAAGTAAGCCTACACCAAAAATCGGTATTAACAATTTGTTCAATCACCTTCATTGTTTGGATTCACTGAAATATACTTACATTAAATGGTCTATGTTCAACATTCACACTGCCTCTTAACAAATAGCCTACCAGTAATGTAATTAAAAGATAAGCCATCCCATCCAGCCACGATGACCCTTGGTCATAGGAATATTAAGCAACTAATTCTCACCGTTGTTGTTTATGTGAAGGTCTCCATTACCCTGGCTGTCCTCAGCCTGACTGCTTTCCATCACAATAGGGCTTTTCAGGTCAGAAAACGCAGGCATTTTGGGGATAGTTCGCAAACGTGGCCGACAACCATTACAATCTCCACTGTCCATCCTGTAAAATACGTTAAGAAAATTAAAATGTTAAAATGTTAGGCTTCTTTCTTTTAAGCATCAATGCGAATTCTGTACGGAATCGGCAAGCCACTTGCACAGGTACATGACGCCAAGGTTGTGGTTGTGAAATCATCCCACCACACCAACCGAGAGCAATGCAACCGTGCGCACATGACTGACATTAAGGAAATAAACACACTCACGACAGGTGATTCCCAATTTAAGGACACGGCTAGCAAATTCTGTACCCGCTCAGACAAAACGACTAGATAACCCCCACACGATCTTATCGTCATGTCATTTGGAGTAGGTAGCACTTCTAGGTCTCGTCTTCCAACTGTCACAGCTCGTCAAATCCGTCGGTCAAATCAGATAACCTGTTGACGCGACTGTCGTTAGCTAGCAAACATGCGCCGGGACTCGGTGGCACTTGTCAATGTTATTGCCTCACAAACCTTCCTCCGCTGTTCCAACGACGTCGATGTCCCTTACGGAATAAATCCCAGTTTGAATTTCACAACCTGTTATCATTCCCCACGGACAGCCAA
>OMNR01036515.1:0-12266 GCA_900303205.1 Mora moro
CTCTTCCCTGCACTCGCCTCTGCTGCCACTCCCCGTTCTGTGTTTCGCTCTTTAAGTATGCAAAATATCTAGAGGGCGTGAGCATCGAGGGCGTGCGGCACGTCTACAAGAAGGCGTGCACCATCCACCTGCCCAAGAAGCCGTCCATCCACCTCCTGGCTGCGGCTTACGAAGAACAGCAGGGTGAGTCACCATTTCCCCAGTTGTCTCTTAAAGGGGACCTCCTCTAGTCACCACTAGCACTGGGCTTTGCGGTAGCACCGATGAGGCGGGGATGATGGGAGTTTTTATTTTAAATATTCCAAATATTGGAAGTCGTTTCTACTGCAGCTATAGGCTTGGTTTTTGGTGCTGAAACGACAAAATGTTCCATTCCCAAGTAGTAGGTCATCACCTTGGGATCAGTACGTACTGATTCCCTGGGACCACAATAATGCCACCAGAGCCTTTTCCTTTGGAAGAACCCCTGACGTGTCCACTTCTGATCCAAAATAATCCAAGTTTGCTTTCTGCTCTCTGCCTGTCAGGGAACGTCGAGGAGGCCCGTGGCATACTGAAGGCACTGCAGGAGGCCCTCCCGTCGCTGGCCATGGTGCGCCTGAGGCGGGTCAGCCTGGAGCGTCGCCACGGCAACCTGGAGGAGGCGGAGGCGCTGCTGCGGGAGGCCATGGCGTCGGCCAAGAACGCCAGCGAGACGTCGTTCTACGCCGTGAAGCTGGCCAGGCAGCTGATGAAGGTGCAGAAAAGCCTCAGCAAGGCCAGGAAGGTGCTGCTGGAAGCCATCGAGAAGGACGAGGTGAGGGCTCTTGAAAACGGCTTGTGATGGCTAACCACACTCACACCCATCACACTGGTGGTGAAACAGGGGGCCTTTAAAGCAAAAGAAACTCCAGACTTCATTGAGTTTTGCTGTGGTGGAATGTTCCACCTCAAGTAGTACATGGGTGTATGAATAATGCTATATTTCCATATAATATTTAAATGGCACTCTTGGTTTCCGCGGCTTTCCAGACTAGCCCCAGGCTGTATCTAAACCTGCTGGAGCTAGAGTACAGCGGCGACGTGCAGGAGAACGAGAAGGACATCTTGGCCTGTTTTGACATGGCTCTGAACGGCTCATTGCCTGCCGAGTCCCGTCTCCTCTTCTCCCAGCGCAAGGTCGAGTTCCTGGAGGACTTTGGCAGCGACATCAATGTGTGAGTTCCCCTCAACCGTCACCGACACTTAAGTTTCTAAAGGTGATCCTGAGTTGTTGATGCTTGTATGCCCTTTTTTTAATGTATATTTTCAAATTCACAGACTCGTGGCTGCATACGAGGAGCAGCAGAAACTTAAAAAGGAAACAGAATCCTCCAAGAGGAAAGCAGAGAATGGGTAATTTAGAAATGTGTTGTTTTTTACCACCTCATCACACACCAGGGTTTCTCACTGCTTCACGCCTGTCTAGCCATGCACTTGACTTGGATTTGCAAAGTAACTAACTTTTTTTTCGTTCATGTTGAGCGCATGGGGGGGGGACTCCATTTTGCAATCTCCTACATAAATGACAGACATGTACAATTCTACGTTTACATTTGGTCACTCATCCAAAGCAACTTACAAGTGAGGCAGAACAATCAAAGAAAATACGTAAATAAGTAAAACCTTAAAATGTGCCCGTATCGGTGAAGGATGCTCGTCATTGTGGCTACGTATTCATTTGACTGACTTGAACCCAATCGTGTGCAGCTCCCAGGAATCTGATGCCAAGAGGCAGCGTGTGGAAGAGAATTCGACCACTGGAACCGCTGGGCAGGACATGGCGGCCAGCTCGGCTTACAACTACAGCAACTGGTACCAGGTACGGTTCATCTCTCGTCACGTCGACGGGCATTTAAGTACCGTTTCGTACGGTTGCCATTTTGTCTGATGTCAGTTCAAGGCTGTCATCATTTTGACATCGATTCAACTCGAGGGGCGGGATAGAGGCTAGGGTGCTTGACTCCCAGCCGCAAGGTTCTGAGTTCAAGCCCTCATGTCTGCAGTTCACCCTTAGTCATACTTGAGCAAGACGTCCAACCTCTCGTTATTGACGTGTATCGGAAATCATTAAGTCACATGGTAGCTAAATTGCCTCAGTGGTTGTCAATACGTTCGCTGTGGTGTACTGAATGCTGTTTTCCTTCTCCTTTTGCAGCAACAATACAACAACTGGGGACAGAACAACTGGGGGCAGTACAACCAGTATGCCCAATATAACCAGTACTACCCCCCTCCTCCTACATGATGGGACACATGATGGAGAAACAATAATAAACCCCTACTGTCATGTCTAATCTGATGTATCAATGTCATTTGTTTGAAGAACATTAATGGCCTGAGTTTTCATCTGACCATCAACTGGTTCTCAACTCCCAGGTCCAAGTTCTTTTAATGCATGTTTATTTGAAGGCAATTTTGTTACCTCTGAGTTTTTGGATTTTCAGGATGGATGGCTTGGTTTCGGTCTTTTCACAAAATCAGTTTGTTGAACATTTTGATTTCTAAAGAAGGCATTATTCTGTCTACTTCTGTGGCCCCTGTATCTGCTTTCAAATCGATTTTTTAACATGTCATGGTCCTCTTCGCAGAAGACGATGGGAATGAAGTGTTATTGTTTTTGCTTAATTTCATAATAAAGAGATTGATATTCTATGGTGTGCCTTTATTATTTAGATCCAATGGTTGGTTAAAATGTGTATTACTATAATAAGGAAAGGTTACCCTTTAAACTGATGCTTGAGAATTTGGATAAAACTGTTTCATTTTGAAAAGAAAACATTTTAAATATTAAATCTAAACTTAACTTTATAGAACAAGGTCTCAGCAATCAGGTAATATTTTTAACCTCCTGGTTTTGTAATTTTTTTTTAGCAAAAAGCTGATTCCTATAGATTTAGAGCTTTTAAATCATTGTGTACACCATAGGTACACATGCCGCTAAATGTTGAATATTCATTTTTGTTCTTTTTTTACTTTCAATTGCACGTGTACTCCTTTAAATACTTAAATACATCATGCAACTTTTAGCATTCACATTAAATATACAAAGTAACAATTTGAAGAGAATTACTTTAAATCAACTGCATTGGAGGAACGGATCGTAAGCATATTAATTTATAACAAAAAGTTCCATCTGACAGTCGTAATTACAACAAACAATTCCAACCTTTTCACCACTGAAGTCAATGCTTCCTTGCTTAACTTTATTTAACAATTTGGTACAACAAATAACAATTTGTCATGTACATTTTATCCTTCTGTAAATAATAACGGTAAACAGCTAAATTAAAAACTACAGTACAGCTGTAATGTTAATAGAAACAAAAATACTTGAGATCCAGTTGAGTATGACTCATTCAGTCTGGAAACATGAGATGCTGTTTATGAGAAGTTTTAACACATTGAGAGAACACTTGAGAAAAGGTAAAGCACAGAAGGATGAATAACTGAGTTACAGTTACTTCCTTTTAGATGAGGTTCAATATTGTGTCTTTCAGAATTCTCTAATGCTTTACTTTCTTTGTCTTGCCCTGTTTGTCAGTCGTCATTCCTGCAGCATTATGGTACAAATCCTGAACCATCCGAGTTATTGTTTGAATGTAAGTGGGGTTTTTTTGTCAGTATTTCTTCCTCTTTCGCATTATGTTGTATGTCAGCCCTTTGTCTGGTGTATTAGACCAGTGTTCCCCAACCTGGGGTACGTGGGTGGTCTCCAGGGGGTACGTGAGAAGATTGGTCCAATGACCATTGGAGATAATAATTTTCAAATGTCCTTTACTCTAAAGTAATTATAACGAAGTAGAAAAATGTTTTTAATCAGAGGCCTGGTCTGGAATACTTTTTGGTGGTATTTTCTGAAAATAACGTTATATGTACAATATACACAGACACATATACACGTTATATGTGTCATGTGTTGCGCTAGCGAACACGTGCCTTGCTTAGCAATCCTCTCTGAAAGTCATGGATCGATTGCTGGTAAAAGATGGTTCATCCAGCAATAGCATAGCCAGCCGAGGCAAGTACTAAGTAGGAATTAGAAGTACCTCATCAGAAGAAAAAGAAAATGGAAAAGCACCATCAGTTTGATGAACAATATGTACTGTCAGGATTCACCTCCACAGCCACGGAGCCACCGAAGCCACTCTATTATCTATTATATTGCAGCTCAGTTAAACCTTATGTTGGGATCACCACGGTTGCACGCATGGCAGGGGGTACTTCAGGTCAAATTGAACCTCTAAAAGGTTGGGGGAACACTGTATTAGGCGATATTTCGTTGGAACCTTTAGAAGGGGACATTATGTATATTATAAATAAAAAGGTTAATGAAACATTACAAGCCAAAACATGCATAAAATATGTTCAAGCCTCCATTGAGGATGATTTAGATGTTTTTGTCAACACTGTCAAACAGAAAACCTGATGGTGTTGATGTCTGACGGTGGTGACAAAAAACACTCTTTTTACATGACATGCATGAGTTGTATACAGGAGCCATCTTGTTTTCCCTCTGTTGCTTGCTGTCTCTGGCCTCTACTTAAAATGCATACATTTATGTCATAATTTATAATAATTCTTTCTATACAAAAGAGACCGTGGTGACACTTAATGGTTGTGACAGTAGCAACATCAATACATATGTAAAAAGTATTGAAGAAATAGCAAACTTACAGGAGCTTGTTTGACTTTGTTGCAGGCCATGCTGGAAAGGCTGCATTTAGCAGGTGTGGAGGGTGGAAAGGGGGTCCTCAGGAATATAGTTGACCATGTGGTTGTTTTTTAGTATCTGACCTGTTGACAAAAATGCATTTTGAGCAACCACAAAATAAGAGTAAATATTGTTGAATATTCACTGATTTTAGTTTTAAAGATATTTTTCACTCTACTCTTTCATCTGGCATATATATTATACATTTGAAATGATTTTTTCATTTTTAAATCAAATTTATAATGATAATCTCTTGTCTGAGGACAACTGATTTTGTGGGTACTGGGCTATCATATAATCATATAATTTATACAATTAAAAACAAAATTGTTTGTCTTTTGCACAAATTTACATTTGTGCAACAGACAGAATGTTAAGAAAATGTTATTCATTTTCAACGGAATTAGCACTTTTCTTAGTGGGACATGTTTTCACCAAAGTCTCAAGAATCAGTGTTTTATTTAAATGAAAATGCAAAGGGTCAGATTATCATGAATGTGAACAGTGTAGCATGCTTGTGCAGAACACAACACTAACATGCTTGACGGAATCCTGTAGGATTTTCCCCAAAACATACTTAAGGTTTCCTTTGAATCCACCAGGTACGCGCAGAGCACATGGCCAAGTGTGCCTGGGTCGTGTACGGGTCAATGGGCAAGAATGTGTTGCGAGGACAACTCATTCAATATAATAATAATAATAATGACAGCGTAGAATAATAACAACTCGAACGCCCTTCAGTTGGCACGTTGTGTATTTCCTTCTTTTTATACCTATAATTAAAACCAAACAGGCTTGAAGCGGAAGTAGTCAAAGTCACGCCAGCCTTCCGTGTGCGTAAGTGTGCACATGCGCAGCTCGGACCGTTCGACAGCCCTTTTTTGCCTAGCGTTGATCGACTAGAATCAAACGAGGTAAGGCCTGGGGAAATTGAGTTAAAAGTCCGTATTTATCGAGGGTTGGAAGCCATCAGGTGTCCCCGTGTTGTATGTGTTATATCGTTGATCGCGAGTGGAACAGCAGCGTGTCAACATTTACGCCAGAAACCTTATTTTTTATTAGTTGTTCCCGAAACGCGTGCCCCATGTGGCTAGTTATGTAGCCTAGCATTAGCGAGTTACCTCGAGATGGTTGCACGCATATTCCCCTGATAATCTGTTGTAGTGGCCGTGTGTTTAAGGTTCACTGTGGTCTACCGTCTTGTTTCTTAACCGATTGCCCTGTACGATGTTTAGCTGATGTGTTTATTCGCGCACTATACTCGTCAGTGCCATAACGAAAGTTACTTGTCGCACTTGTTAACTGCTGACAAGCACCGGTGCCATAAACCTTTCTTGTTTGTGTGTCCCAGCGTCAAGATGCAGCTCTTCTTGCGTGCGCAGAATACCCACACCCTCGAGGTGACCGGTCAGGAGACTGTCGGAGCCATCAAGGTAAACTCCCACACTCGATGTACCGTAATGAGTTGGCTAGTGCTAGTCGTCGTGCACAAGAAAAACCAACACCGGCCGACCAAAACCAACACTACGATCCTGAACTCCTTACTGTGTATTTCAGGCCCACGTACAGGCTCTCGAGGGTCTCCTGGTTGAAGACCAGGTGCTGTTGCTCGCCGGATGCCCACTGGAGGATGACTGCTCCCTGGCGTCCTGTGGAATCTCTGAGCACTGTACCCTGGAGGTGGCTGGAAGGCTTCTTGGAGGTATGAGTCCCTGTTTTATAAGTGATCATGGATGGCCCATTTTACATTAAAAAGCATTAGTTTTGTTTCGTGACATACGATGACATCTGCTTTCATTGCAAAATCACGACCTGTTATTTGTTTTGAGACTATGTCAACATCTGATATGCTACCACAATTATCTTTTTTTTTAAATGATTTCCCTCCATTTGGTGATTTCCAGGCAAGGTCCACGGCTCTCTGGCTCGTGCTGGAAAAGTGAGGGGACAGACACCCAAGGTACAGGATTCTGCTCTTCCCCATAAGTCCCTTTTTTGTTGTCGTTATAACTGCGTTAAAGTAACCACGCGGGCCTCCTTGTGACCGTGTGAATCTAACATGGCTTCCCCCCCACGGTCCCCTCAGGTTGACAAGCAGGAGAAGAAGAAGAAGAAGACTGGCCGCGCCAAGCGCCGTATCCAGTACAACAGGCGCTTCGTCAACGTGGTGCCCACCTTCGGGAAGAAGAAGGGCCCCAACGCCAACTCCTAAGTGCTGCTGTTGAGCGCCGCACGAGTGGAGATGACTTGCATTCACAGCCCATCGGTTTTTTGCCAAGTGAAATGTTTTTCCTCCTGTACAGAATAAAGATTTTGCTTGGGGAAAGCAAAAAAAAAAAAAAATCACTTCTTGCCGCAAAGTGTCTGATTGATCAATACGTTGGTGTAGGTCATTGCTTAGAACAACTTTCTGGACTATCCGATGTGTGTACGTGTATGCATGTTCAAAGTATATTCATTACACTTGTTAGAATGCAAGCCATGCACTGATACATTGGAACATATATTAAAAAAAGTGCACTGAATGTGGCTTTTGGTATGAATATGCCCTACTTAACTGCCCCTGAAGTGCAGAGGGTTAAGACTGCCTGAAGTGTCACCCTTTTGATAGACTGATCAATTAGCAGACATGTTTATACAAAGCAACTGGCAGTGATATTTTGGCATCTGGCTCAAGGATGCCTATCTCCTTGCTTGGCTCCTGCCTTTTGGCTGGGAGTCAATTACCCTGTCCACCTGACTAGCCCTGTGCCCTATATTAGTGGAGTGTCATTTTACTCATAAGTTATTTACTAACAAGGACAATCAGAACATAAACTTCCACGGATGGACATTTATAATACGGCAGTAGTTTAGTTATTTTCTGGCCCATGACCACTTTCACCTGTGAAGAATTTTTTTTCCACACAAACATCTGCTTATAGGACGTTCAGACCTTTTCAGAACCATACCACAAAATATGGCTTATTAATTACGGCACTCTCCGATGACTATATGCATATCAGGAAACCTTAAGGTTGGAAAACACTGAAACAGAGCAACACAACAACTCCCGTGTGTCGGTTTCAAAACTCTTTAATCATATCTTACGTTGAACATGCAAAACAAATACAGAAAAAAAACGTCAGGACTCCTGTTATGTACAGTATTGACAAGTCATCACGTGTTTGGCCATGCTGGAAAGGTAAATTAAATGTGTACAAGTTGACGGACAAACAAACCATTAACAAGTGTAAACGAAACCAGGCAACCAGGCCAATTATAATCAAAATGATTTAAAATGTTATCTTTCAAGCATGGTCATCTTGTGACACCTTATTTTTTTCTCCTTTTCTTAGTTTGGGAAGTGCATGCGTGCTGTGTTTCCGTTAATCCACAGCCACCAGCTCCACTTCAAAGATCAGTTTGGCATTGGGAGGAATTCTGGAGGAGTTTAGGTTAAGGAAAGGACGTTGGATTTTGAAATATAAATAAACATATCGACACTCTTAACAGACCAAACAGGAATCTTAACAGCGTCTCGAAGCGGTTCCAAATGGGAAAAAAAAGGATACTTGGACTCGGGAAGACCCTTTCTCCCATAGGCCCACTCTGGCTCAATCTCCAACTTGGCGGTCTCGCCTTTGCTCATGGTCAAGATGGCCTCATCCCACTACGAGAAGGAATGGTTCATTAGAGCATCATCAGCATCATTGTTATTGCACAAGCAGCATTGGGCACTGCAATGTTTCTGGCTAGGTCCGTTCAAAGCCCGATGCCCAGTGAGGCTTCGGTTGCATGATCACAGAGCAGCCAATCGGATCACTTACCCCTCGGATGACACGGCCCATGCCGATCTTGAAGCTCAGTGGCTTGGTCTGCTTCTTCTTCCTGGCAGCTGTGGGTTTACGAGGAGATGGACAGAATGAAGTCAGTAACCCTTCGTTACTGACGAGAACCGACGAGGCTCCTCATAAGCACAAACACTTTGATTTGGATGTGGATGTGGGGCCTACTTGTGGGGATGTTGGTGTCAAAGACGGTGCCATCCTCCAGTGACCCCGTATACCAGCAGCTCACGTTTTCACCTTTCTTGGGGAAGTTAGTCTTGTCTCCTTTTTTCAGCACAGACTTGAAGTACTTGGGTGGACCCTTTGCAAAGCAACGCAATAATGACTCCCAATTGTAAAATGTTTTAGGAATGTTTTGATCGTGTTACTTGAATTACAAAAGTAAATGACATTTGCGTGTGTGCATATATTATGTATGTATATATATATATATGTATATATATATATATATATACACGCACACTAAATGCTGCATTCTACACATTTGCTATTAAAACATGAACACCATGGTTAATCTCACAGAAAAATATGGATTTCTGACCAGTACCTCATCCACAACCTCTGTCTTTACGTCTTTATTTCTGTCATCCTCAAGCTTCACTGTTTTAACCTGCTCAGTGACTTCCTCAATGGGTTCCGTGCCTTTAAACTTCTGTAAATGGAAAAAAGAAACACTATTAATTTACTAGTGATTATTTTATCTTATATCTCAAGTTCTAGCCAAATGTACACATTACTTTTGGGGTTTATATTGATTGGAAAAGTCATGCAAGTGGCAGTTGATAATTTCAGTGTGATACAGTAAAATGAGTAAAAAGAGTAAGAGTAAAACGTAACGGTTATATGCAACGGAAATATATATTCAGTTATTCTGCTTTATGTATTGAAACATGCAAAATATCACTTACTTTGGTTTCAAAGAGCTGATTGTATGCAACCATCAGTTGCTCTTTTTTTGCCGTTTTAGCAACATTTTTTATGTTTCCCATCAACTTGTGCTCAGCAAGAAACTGAAAGACAATACAGCCATGCATTAATCATCCGCGTTTCACCGAGTCCTCTCACACTCAAACCCCAGGGAAAATAATATAAATTAAATTGTTTGACACACGGTCACATTTATCTCCGTTCAATGTATTAATATTACTCGTCGTCGCATTGCGCGGCATGGGATCCACTGCAGCCCAGTAGTTCGGACTGCATTACGTTCACGGTGCATACAATGCACATTAGCCTAGCTTGGCAGATGCATGGCTAGCCGTAATGCTAGCCGTAATGCTAGCCGCCCGGGCACACTGATAGCGACGCTGTTAGCAATATCCTGATGCCAGCCAGTGCACCGCATGCACAACGCCTCAAAGTTGGAATCGGCCTTTCTTACACATGTAAAATATACATCCCCAATTGATCAAACGTACCGAGTTAGCTGCATTGTCTTGGATAAACTTAATAATGTCTTTTTTCGGCAAATCATCACTTTTGAGCTGCTCATCGCTCCATTCTCGTGTTGGTTCCGCCGCCATTTTGGAAGAGAAGCATGTGAACTCTGACCTTATGAGGTAACCATTATTAATTATTTTTTTTTTATATCAAAACCATGTAAGCTATATAGGAAATTATATTAACTAGATGAATATACACATACATTCTCAACATTTGGACTTGATGAACATCAAGGGAAAATCAATCTAAAATAAAAAATAAATGATCAGAATGTTCCTTTGTTCAATGTTTAATACTGATCATCACATCGTCTACTACACCCACCTATCCATCTTCCATTTAAAGAGACATAATTAAAAATTTTTCATTCATGCCCGTTTTAATATGCATTTGTACCCTTCAACTGGATTACGATATTATAATAAAATCTGTATAGGATACTAATCTGTACCCAACACACAATGAAAACGCCATTCACATGTACACATTATTACAAAGTAACAACAAAATAAGACTGCTTTGTATTGGAACGGCAATAAATAAAGACAAAGGACACTCCGATATGAACAAAACATTGTGGATTTTGTACCTCAAACTAATACAACCAACGGTAAACCAACAGCAGTGGTGAGGGAGGCAATGAGAGGTGCGTACTCCCCAAAACCCCAACAGGTGGGGCGAGGGACACGATCTACTCCTCTTCCGTGAGGGGTTCAGGGAATGCAACACTTCTTACACATTGTGTTGGTTGTTTAGTTTCAAACTCTTGCTCTCTTCTGCTCTTTTCTGCTCCTAGCTCTTGAATATTACCCACAGCACCTCTAAATCTTTAAAATCACACCACGTCACAACTCAGTGTACATCACAAAGCAAATTTGGGGACCTGCTTCAGACATCTGAATATACATGAAACCAAACAAAGCAGCATCATTGACAAACACAAGGACCTCATTCATTGAACCTTCATTGAATAATAGACACTTTCAAAGCAAATGTGTTTGAAACGATGAGAGTCTACCGGTGAGCAATATATACCAGGGGATTAGCATGAATGAATATTAACCAGGGGTTTCCATGGCACTATCCCCCCTCCCCCACAATTGAACCAAAAACCACCATTTGCCCACGGCTTTCGTCTCGAACGTCACGTGGCGCTCCGGGAACCAGACCTTGTTGCGTCGGCGGCAGCGCCGGTATAGCCGGCGACGACAAAGGTGTCGCCGACCGGCGGGTTTGGGCGAAGGAGGCCGAAATCTCTGCGAACGCTCAGATTTCCTGCGAGACGGCGTCTTCGTTGGTAGGACCTATGGAGGCCCTGGGGAACGACCACAGAGGTTTACATGGAATTTGGGGGGGGATTTAGCATAGCAACACCGTAGCAACGTCACACTCGTACACATCGAGCGAGAGCGTTAAAAAAAACACTTGTCACTTTCAATCCGTTCCCGTGTTAAAATCAACGAGCACGTCCTCACCGCAGGCAGTGCGGAGCGGAGCGTGTTTCGTTTAGCGTGGGGGGGGCCTGTTTCTATTTATTCCACCCCCGCCTGTCTGTTTTTGACGCTGAATTTGTTTGCAGCTTCATTCATTTAAAACTAGACTAGACGAGTCAGTCTGCGCAGGATTTTGAAGTACGCCTCCGGTGTCGGATACACGGACGCCGGCAAGTTTCGATGTCCGTTTGCGCTCCACGCTGGGGCGTTGGTGTGTGGAGGCCTTTGGCTGTCTTTTCGGACTTTATTTGTCTGAATACATTTTAATATTTGGGTCACACGTGTCTAAGAGAAAGATTTTTATTTTTAGGCCTTTTATTTTGGCTTTTATAATAATTCATGCTTGAAACTGTTAACTGATTGTTAACTGTTGACTAATTGATGAATACTCTTACAACTCTGATAAGCGTTCTTTCTACTGACAATCTGTAATTCAATAGGGATTGTTTGATATGTACGAACGCTGTGATATATTACAACCATTCATGCTGATGGTTTGATAATACGAAAATCGACATCTGTTTATCAATTACCAACTAC
Source organism: Mora moro (assembly GCA_900303205.1). Lineage (NCBI taxonomy): Eukaryota > Metazoa > Chordata > Actinopteri > Gadiformes > Moridae > Mora > Mora moro. Next base: position 12,039 of record OMNR01036515.1, read on the forward strand.
CTGAAACTATAAATGCATTCGACGCGGCATGGTTCACAGTAAGCCACTCTGAATGAAAAGATTATGAAATGTATGATTATGGATAATGTTGTACACTAGACATAAACAGTCAGGGCCCTCTCCGATGGCCTGATCCACAGTCCAGAGTACGCGGAGCCCTTACCTGCTGTGGAGCACCATGGAAGGCCAGGTCTCCAGGCTGATCTCGGGGTCGGTAGGCAGAGGGGG
>OMNR01036517.1:0-13087 GCA_900303205.1 Mora moro
TAGCTACACAAGATTTTACAATGGCTGCTAGCAATGAATACCAATCTACAGATCAAATGCAGACTATAACTTCAGCCAAGTCTTACTGAGTGGAAGGAATAATGGATATTTCCTTGTGCCAGAATAGGGGCAGACTAAACCTTACAGCGGAGACGGCAACAGGCAAATAGCAACAGCATGTTCAGAGTGCTGTCCTTTAGCATCTCTCATTCAAATAATAAAGTATCGCTGCACAAACGTTTACCAAATAGTTTTACAGTTATGTTTATCAATACAGTATTTCCATTACTAAACCACTATTTTTACTTGTGCACTTTCAGCATTCAGTTGCAATACTTGCAGCACGGAAGTTTAGGTTCATGGCGATGTTTATTTATGCAGTATTTCTGTTACTAAACTACCATTTTCAGAGTTTACTCATGTAGTATTAGCGAAACCGAACCACAGCGGGCTCATAAAGATTACGGTCTTGCATTTATACTGTGAAGACGAGGATTACAATGTCTGCAGCAGCTACAGAAGACGATCCAGACCAGTCCATGATACAATACAAACCCACTGGCTGATGTGGAAGTGTGACCTGGCACAATCTCTGTTATCAACTGTTACAGACCATGGATATATTATATTAACGTGGACATGATTGAAGAAGGTCAGCGAATGTGTTTTAATGAGTTTTAACGCCAGGTTGGACTTTCCTTTCTCGAGAGGCTTTCTATATGACCCGTGTGGTGATATGGCAGGCAGCTAAATGGCAAATGTTTTGTGTATACAAAAGCTTGTATTATATTATATATTTATTCATTACTTTATTATTATTATAACTCAATAGTTAGCAACATGTTCAATGTGATTTCAACTCGATATCCTGTACAGCCAAGCACGGACCAATGAGACGCCATGATGTTATCCACATGGTCCACAGGTCGGGAAATATAAAATACCAAACTCTAAACAAAAGTAGCCGAGCTCTCGGCCAGGTGCAAACCATTTCCCATTATGTCCCATGTCCGCAATGCACCATAGACGTAGTAAATTGACGATATTATACAACTCGTGTCTGTAGTTTGTTTTTTGGGTACATTTGGACAGCTTGGGACACTATGATCACACCATGATGACATGAGTTAATAAAACACACACACTTTCTTCCCCTTACTTTGTGCTCTGTTGTTGTATTTTTCTCTAGCTTGTTCTTACGTAAACACACACACACACACACACACACACACACACACTCCCTCTTTCTGTCTTGTTCTCTCCTACAAAAGAATATACAGAAATGTGCAGTTACATATTTTAAAAGTTACAAATGTACAGTAATGTGCAAATTAGGTGAGTAAAATAGAATACCTCCTCTCTCTGGCTCTCTGTCTTTCTCTGGTTAGAAGAGATTCTGCAGAGTGGGTGGAGGAGCTCTAATTCAATTTACCCTGCTGCTCAGACAGATAGAAAGAGAGAGAGAAAGGGAGCGGTAGAGAGCAAGAAAGAAGGTGAAAGAGAAAGAGGTGTGTGTGTGTGTGTGTGTGTGAGAGAGAGAGAGAGAGAGAGAGAGAGAGAGAGAGAGAGAGAGAGCGAGCAAAAGTCTGTGTGTGAGTGGGGAAAAGAGAGCGGGAGAGCGTTGGGAGACCACAGATGTTAGGGAACATTGCCTATTAGCAGCTGAGAGAAATGCCACTGTAGGAAACCAGCTTGAAACTCTGATGTCTGGATTGATTGTACGTTCGCCTGTGAGATTCTGTGAGGTGCGGGGGGGCTCGTTTGTGAGACTGTGACAAGCAGAGTGAGAGGGATAAAAAATTCGAAATAATTCGAATGAGGTGTTAATTCAAAACGGCATGCCTACTATGTGGTCGGTCTGGAGGTCCGGGAACATCACTGAAAGCTAACATATTAATACAAGTAGGGCCACACCTCACAATCATTTAGTTCAAGATAATGAATAATGAAAAAGGCCCATTATCAGACGCCAGGGCCCAAAGCCATCTTAAAGGTGTGTGCTTTGTTTGTTGAGCAGCCATGAAAGAACTATAGCAGTTAAACTTATTCATTTTATAACCCTGTTGAATCACAGAAAGCTATAAGCAGCTAATATTTGGAAAGTCTTCTTGATAAAACAATTAATTGATCATAAGATTTATAATCAGTCAATTGCGTTATAGGTGGTACCAAACAATTTCAGACAGAAGACGATGGAACCAGCATGGAGAGACAGGTGTGGCATATGGGAATCCTGGATGTTTTAGTTCCTTACGTTTGGTTGAAAACAACACTTGTATAATGCTTTCCAATTGTGCTCTCTGTGCCTGTCTTATGTTTCCTGCCAGATTAGGAATGGGTACAGTGAGGTCAGTTCACACACACACACACACTCTATACAGTAGTAGTAGTGTATGGATGTATGGTCCCTAGTTGACATGTTGCTGACACCATATCCGTATCCACAAGGGCAGCAGGGCACTTATAGTACAGGGTACTATATAAGTGTGTGTGTGTGTGTGCGTGGGCATCGGGGAACAAAGGAGAAGCTGACATGACATGTTAAGCGTGTTAAACGACAATGAGCTGCATTCTGGGAAGATAACGATACCAGCATGACACAGAACTGACACGGAGACAGACAGACAGACCCTACCTTGGCATGCCCTCACGATCATTCATTTGAACTACATCTACGTCTGTCTGTCTGTCTGCCTGCCTTTATGTTAAGCCTTTAAAGCTGCTATAGGTAAGAGTGTTGTAAAGAGAGACAGCAGAAAATATTTAGAAAATAAACAACTAAAAAAGTCCCCTTCCTCTCTGCTCCCTCCCTCCTTATGTTTCTCTACTGTTGAGTAGTGTTGCATTTCACACACCTGTGATTGACCAGCAAGATAGATTATCTGAACCAATCAGGGAAGAGATGCCTTGATTGGTCAGAAATGACCTGGGAGCGGTCTAAAATCTAAATGGTCTCATATAGAGGCAGGCACAGTCAACTTGAAACAGATATTCTCACAGTGCATTTCACACACTAATAGCTGACTGATGGCTAGGCCATTTGTCACAAATTGCACTCAAATAATAGCTGTTAAATCTTCCCTACAGCGCCTTTAATGTGAAGCTTCATATTCCTAAGCTCAGTGCATTCAACTATAGATAGATAGAGCTTTGTGGACTATCTCTGGGAAGTCTCATTTTAACTTACCACACACATAGTGATGGGAAGCAAGGCAGGTGTGTGACCTTTAACCTTTCTTCGATGCTGTTCTCACACCATCAGCAGGTCATGAGCATCTCCCAAGCAACAGCAGCCTTCTGGCTCCAGTGGTGAAATGCATTTGATGAAGTTAGAAGAGAGATCAAACATTATGATGAATACAAATAAAATACACATTACAATTAGTAGGTAGTAACCTGCAGAAATGTGGCCTTAAGGGTATCTCTGGCTCTCTCTCCCTGTGCAGGATCTTGCCAGCATTGCTTTTACTCCCCCCACCGCCGCACACACACACATACACATACATCAGTGGTGGATCAGCTGATTTATCCGTCAGGCTGGCGCCTTGCTGAGCAAGGTGTAACTCTAGACTGTAGTTTGCGCTCCTCTGCATCTGTGAGCGAATCTAGCTCGCTACTGTGTGTGGTCTCTGCAGCACTTTGCTGCAACGCCGGTTATGTCGAGGCACTGCGTTAAAACCGACGTCACATCCATTTGCTCATTTGTTATTACCTCTGGTGGAAATGTTGCTTTGGTCTCTTCCACTCTGACAATATCTGATATTCACGGAAGAAAACAACCTCAAACCTTCAAAAAAGAGCAACCGTGGACCGCAGCCTCAGAGATTGCGTTCTTAAAACAGCCGGATGAAAAAGCGATCTAATTACGGTTGTTGTGTCAGAATTCGTTTTTTTTTTTGTGTTGCTGACAGACAAATACTTCACGTTCGGGTTGCAGGCCCTTGCATGGCTGTGTATTGAGTTTAATAAAATATGATCCTTCGTGTCACGTGACTCGTATTGCTTGTTGTGTGAAGCGTTGGTATGGAAAGGGAAGAACCCCACCACCTCATGAAGCCCCAACGACAAGATACACACACATTCATGAGCTGAGAAACGTAAACAAGAGCCAGTGGTGATAATGTTGTAGACATTTCTTTATTAAATTCTATATTAAATAAAGAAAATATAAATAGATGCAGCGACTCGTATGAACGCAAAATGGCTGTTTGTATTTCTGCTCCTCAACACCAACAGACCCCTTCCCTGGGGTCACGCCGTAGATACCAGTTGACTGGGTGTCCAGGATAGGCTCATTGGTTGTGAATAGAATATACTAATAATAACTCCTTACAGAACATGTGTGACTTCTCAACTCTCGTAACGTTCACTTGGGTCCTGTTGATCAAAAGCTAATTTCTGTTTAAACATGTCCATTCATGTTAGCATGTTAGCATATGAAAGAACAAGATGAGCACAACAATAACACCCTCAAACACCAGTGGTAGTAGAGTGTTTCTGGCGTACACATTCAGGTATATATATATATATATATACATTATTTTTGTGGGGATATTTTTTAAATGAAGCACTTCTATGAACATAATTCTGCAGTGCTCCTGATTTGAGAATAGTGGTCAGTACTCTGTATCTGCAGCCATGGACAGCTTCAACCCTGAACATGAGAATACATTGCAGCTCTCTGGACAGTCCCAGCACTCTCATTCCAGGACAGCTCTGCTGCTGTCTTTGTGCAGTTCCATTGTTTCCAGAAAAAAAAGATGCAAGGAAGTACTATTTCAGTATTGTCCATATCAAGTATGCACTTCTGTTTTCTTGCACCATAACCCTGTAGGTTTTGGTGAATAGTTTGTTTTACATAACGCACTGTTATGCTGTGAATGGTTACTTTGAACATCAAAGTAGCACTTTTCCACTTTGCTACAAATCTTCCCCCATCCCTCACAATATAATACATTATAGCATTATTATGAACAGTGACAATGGCCTAAATTGCTAATAAGGTGAGGACAGTCATGGGGGATAAACCTTGTTGTTGTTTTTTTCAAGCAGGGCAGAGATGAGAAAACTGAGCAGATTAATGGGTGCATTTAATTAAGAGACTTGGGATCAGGAAGTCAGAGTTCACTCCTGGTTCCAGGCCGTTAGCAGCTACATTTAGCCTAGCTCGTTAGAACACGCCATCTGTTCACACACACAGATTAGTGATTCGCAGCAGGTGCTAGTTGTGGGGACGGATTCTGGTTTAGGGGCTGTTTAGACCACCTGACCTACAGTGCTCGTTTTTGTTCGTTATCAATAGTTATTTTAGTCCCTTTGGCATTTGTTTTGAGGTTTCATGTGACCAAAGTTGCAGATCAAATCAATATCGAATAATATAGAATCTCATAGAAATATAGAAAGACACCGTTAATTATACATTTGATAGTATCAAAAGTACCGAAGCTATAAATGAAAAAGATCTACAATCAGATTTTCAACCCAAAGCTGCAGAGATTAAACAACAGGGAAGAAAATGAACTGGTCCTCAACCTGTGGTTGTCGGGGCATCTGGAACAGTGGCCCGCCCCTGGAGGCACAAGCAGGCAGCCCACTATGCCAGTGGATGTCACTACTCACAGCCCAGCTCACTGTTACTGATATTCACTCATTGTTAGCCATGGCAAGTCCAGAACGTTAGTATAAGGACTGAGTTTAATATTGTCAATTTATGTCCATGGTGCATTTAACGTCCATGGTGCACTGCGTGAGTCAAGCCGGACATTAAGAGAACTTGTTTGCATCCGAGTGAGAGAGCACTCCGAGAGGCAGATATAAGCTTGGCAACTTTTGTTTAGAGTTTTTTATATTGTATTTTATATTTCTGGACCTCTCATTGTCTCACTGTTGCATGCTTGGTTGTACAGGATAAGGACTTTCTCAAGCAGCTGCATCACATTTAACATGTGACTATTGAGTGTTCTCAACATATGACATACAAGTATATGCATGTCACATATTCGCATTTCAATAATAATAAAGTAATGAATAAAAACTACAAGCTTTGTATCAATACACAATTGTATTTGCCACAGTTAGTTGCCTGCCATATCACCGGACATATCATAAAGAAAGCCTCCGGAGAAAAGAAAGTCCAACATGGCGTTGAAAAGCTTGTGCACTAAAACACATTTGCTGACCTTCTTCAATCCCGTCCACGCTATTATAATATAATATAACAGTTGATAACGCCGGTGGGTTCAACATAAGAATTTTACCTTTTAATTGTATAAAAATACATGCAATTTAAGAATTATTACATCAAATCGAATTAAAGCTGTTCTCTCATGTAGCACCAGAGATGCTGCTGGACACCCAGACACTTGCTCTGGCACAGCCTAACATATCAGCAGCTTTCCATCAACACAAAATAACAAATTAAATAAAAAAAATATTTTGTGTGCATAGGCCTTTTCTTATTTTATTGGTATCGAAAGAAGCGTCGAGTGTCTTTTTTTATACTAGTATTGTATCGAAGTTTAAAATTGTGGTATTGTGACAACCTTACAATGAAACCAGTAAACCCCTGAAACATCAGCCATTGCTTAAACATTGTTTATCAGCTGAAAACGAATATACATTACATGCTGATGCTAATGATGAGATACATCATAGTGCATAAGGCAAGCACATTAAATACCCATATGTTCAGATGTTTCAGTTAACACAATGTTATTGATGTCACCAATGGAGTGTTGCTCCAGACTTCACTGATAAATGTGTATTATATAGGTCATTAAACCCACCATATGTGAACTGCCAGTCACTCTAGAATTACTGTGGACAGAACATTCCTCAAAACCAAATGTACACATTGATGGATGTATTTTATTGACACCTAATGGGGTACAGCAGTACATCCATTAAACATGGTATATTTAATCATCAATCAAGGCACAGCAACTGTTAAAGTCAGTGGTTGCACCAACCTTGACTTTAACATGTATTCTTCTTGTTTCTCCTTCTTCTAACTGCATCTTGTTGCAGGCTTAGTCGATCCCAACCAAAAGTCTAATATGGAGGGGCTTTCAATATGTATGAGTGACTTTGTAGTCAATGTTCATTATTATGTAAGATATGATAATGCTCCTTACGACCTTGACATTTGGCTAGTTGTCTATTCACTTGAAGCATAACACAACCTCACATTATACTGTTCAGGGTTAGGAGCCCTTAGTCTCCAGTGAATTTATTTGGATAGTCGCTTAGTGTCAGTTAATTGTACAACAATATCGGTGTTCAATATAGTTATCCAGGTCGTAGTTCATAGCATTACAGGTCTTGTGCTTTGTTGGATTTAGTGATTAAGGGTTAGAGTGAGTCACACAAAAGATAGCCAGTTAGCTTGGGCTAGTTAAAGTTTAAACCATCTGCATTACAAGCGGTGACTTCCAAATCACTGCACTCCACTTAGCTAGCCTTAACACCAACTGCTATAAATAGCTCCCCGCTAATCCTGGCTGTTGGCTGCTCCCTTGCAGCACCTTTTTTTTTCTTTCCTCCTACTTGGCACCGATGTAAACTGATGAATCTGCCACACAGAAGCAAGCATTTTACTAAACAAAGCCTTCATTTGCAAATATAATATAAAATAATATAATATATATAATATAGTGAAGAAAGGTCAGGGTCCAAGGTTGTGCCTTCCATTATGTGACCATATCATTAGCAATTATGCCAATACAATGTCAGGTCAAATGGCATCCATGTAGGTGTTAATGCAAGTTCATTCAAAACAGCTACATATTTTGTACTAAAAACCAGATGAATCACAACCTAACTGCTTTAAACGACACTGTGAGAAGAGAGAAACCTGGATAGCCTTTTGCTTCAATGGCCACAAACTCACAGTATGATCTACAATCTCCAGTGATATTTTTTTCCACTGAAGCCATCCCTCAGAATGTTAAATGTTGAGTGTCTAAAGAATGACACCAATCCATCCATGGCTCAATCAACCCGGCATAGTTTCTCCCCTAATCTATTTGATCTTTGGAGAGAAAAGGCTAGAAAATCATAATTATGGGGGAACATAGGGGAAGACTGCAAGACGTGCCATAGTGCAGGTCCTGTAGTACTGGTGTGTGCCCCACGTGTGTGTGTTTGTGTGTGTGTGTGTGTGTGTTTAATTTTACTTTGAACATCCCCTTAAATGACTGACATTGACATACGAAAAACACTCTCTGAAGCACACTCACTGGCAAGAGGGCATTTTCTCTCTTTTATCAACAGCATGCTTTTTTTCTCCACAAAAACACTGAAATTTAACTTGAAATGGCCTCCTAGATCAATTATACCTAAATGAACTACTAGATACATTATACCTAAATGAACTACTAGATAAATGATACCTAAATGAACTACTAGATACATTATACCTAAATGAACTACTAGATAAATGATACCTAAATGAACTACTAGATACATTATACCTAAATGAACTACTAGATAAATGATACCTAAATGAACTACTAGATACATAATACCTAAATGAACAACTAGATAAATGATACCTAAATGAACTACTAGATACATGATACCTAAATGAACTACTAGATACATTATACCTAAATGAACTACTAGATACATTATACCTAAATTAACTACTAGATACATTATATCTAAATTAACTACTAGATACATTATACCTAAATTAACTACTAGATACATTATATCTAAATTAACTACTAGATACATTATACCTAAATTAACTACTAGATACATTATATCTAAATTAACTACTAGATACATTATACCTAAATTAACTACTAGATACATTATACCTAAATTAACTACTAGATACATTATACCTAAATTAACTACTAGATACATTATACCTAAATTAACTACTAGATACATTATACCTAAATTAACTACTAGATACATTATACCTAAATTAACTACTAGATACATTATACCTTGCTTTTGATGGTGTCTGCAGAACAGCAGAAGAAACGGAGTAAGCTGAGGTTGAATGTTTTCTAGCTGGAATACCACAGCTACAAAAAACTCTTTTGGGAAACAAGGGATTAAATGACACAAGTAGCCGAACAACAGAACAACAGAACAGATATGTCCACCTCTTGCTTTAGGCTGTTCCTTTCTTCGGGTCTGTCTCACAGTCTTTCTCTAGTTATTCAGTAACACATGTGTTATCAGTAAATGAAAGTGGTTTTCTTTGTGTGTTAATTTAAATTATTCAAAATGTCACAACAAGTAAAGGTTACTTTGGTACACATAAAAATAATATTGGAACCAAGTTGTAATTTCAGATGTTCCAATGAGTTCCTCACAGAGAGGTTAGAGGTTAGTTTCATCTGAGGAATTAGCTCCCATTCAAAAGAGTGAAATTACAAACACAGGATGTGTGTCACTAATTTTATTATATTATAATTGGTTTTAACCAAGTCCTTGATTATTTTTCCAGTGCCTGTTTTTTATTGAAATAGATTTATGGAATTGTTTTTACTTTTCAGCTCATTCCTGGAAAAAAATAGTCTTTGTGATTCCAAATCTGAACAGCGTCATTATATGGTGACAGCAATTTTGAGACACTAGCTCATAGCACACATAAAGCAGTTACCCAAAACAAGGAAAGTTAGCCTGTGACTATCTTAAATTGACTGTAAAGATAAAACCATTTTTAACCAGAATGATTGTGAAGTAATCCAAAATATAAGACCTACAGTTACACAAATATGTGTAACTGTGGACATGAACCCAAATCATCCCTTCACGTTAATGATTGGTAATATAGTCTGGCAAATGATTTAGGTTGTACAGCAAGGAAACAATTGATTTCTGCTTTTTGCCTGCAGCTTACTAATGCAATGTACTATTGTAGTATATTACACTTGTCTTTGTAACAGTAACAAAACAGTTAACTGTGTTCTCCCTTTCCAAGAGAACATCAGTCTATCAAGGCTTGTGTGGTGCATCAATGAGTCACAAATATTGTATATGAGTTGCAGAATATGGATTCGATTATTATTATCAAATACAATGCATTGGCTCAGCGATGTAGGGGCTTGTCCTGGCTACACAGCCAGGCCCCTACATCGCTGAGCCAACCAGAAATGCCAGACATGTTACTACATTTGAAGTGTATTAAGCGAAAACTGTGGTGCAAATGTATCCACAAATGAAAGTCGCATATCTTAAGGAAATTCCTTCACTCAATTAAACACAAGCTGTCTCTAGCCATCCAGTCATCAGAAATCAAAATCTGCCCATGCATAATATGCAGACAATTTCTCAGTCTCTCTATTATCATGGGTACGGTACCTCCCACATGTGGTATTACAGAACTGCTCGCCCTAGAAGCTTCCAGATTGACTGCTAAGTGCTGAAGTCACACACATGAACTGTGATAGAGATGTATGCATGGCCTACAGAAACCTGAGCCGTTCCCTGCCAGGAAAGTGTTCTGTAACCGAGACCATGGTGCTGTTGTACTTACTCCTAACTTTTAGGGTTTAATAGATTATCTTAGCTTTCTTCTGGGAAATAAAGACGTGACTCAGCAATTTTCTTTTTTCTTTTTTTCTTTTTTTTTACCAGCCTTGCACACAGTGACTCAGGGAAGCAGCACTAGTACCATTGTACAGGGCACACATCCTCATGTTTCACACATTAACAAACACAACAAAAGCTGTTTATTCCCCCCCTCCTTGCATAATTATACATTATACTGTGTATGTATTTCAAATATATTTGCCATGCTTATCTTCCAGGCAACACTCTGTTGACAATATGTATGACTATATATATATATTAGGGGTGTAATAACGATCCAACTAAATCAATGCAAAGCACAAATATTGATTTTTATTGTTAATAAATCATATATATATTTTTAGATCTTATCTGATATATATTTACGCCTTTGTAAATAATGTATTTGTATTTGTAAAATTAGACTCGCACTCTCAAGCTCAATCTGGTTGTATTCATTTGTGACATCATTTGTGAACTTTATTGTAATATGTGGTTGGATCACAATATATTCATCATCGGCTACTAAGTCGACTCCTATTGCAGCAAACTATGATTAATCCTCAAATATCAAATCGTTGCTTTAAGAATCGAAAGGTTTTAACCCCTAATATATATGTATAGTGTTTAATTTAACTGTGTTTTCAGTTCCTCAAGAATCACTCTGCGTTAGTTTCATACCGCTGAGGTGTGTGGTCAGATCAGGTGTTTCAACACAATTTTTTCTTCCAAATATCTGCCATGTTGATGTCAGTATTTGCAGTGAACCCACCAGCTGTAGCGTTCACCTGACTCACACCTTGTGGCCCACTTGAGCTTTGTTGCTCTGCATGGCCTCATTTTGTTCGTTTTTAGCACATGGGATGTAGCTGCAGCTGTGTTTATAAGGTATTTATTATAGGATGACTCCAAGAAGACTGCTCGTTTGAAATGACCTCGGCTTCATGGGTAACTGGGAATGGTTTTGTTGCACTTTATATTATAAAGGCTACAACGGTAACGCTGTCCAGATATAAGGGACAACGGTAATGCTCTCCAGATATAAGGGACAACGGTAATGCTCTCCAGATATAAGGGACAACGGTAATGCTCTCTAGATATAAGGGACAACGGTAATGCTCTCCAGATATAAGGGACAACGGTAATGCTCTCCAGATATAAGGGACAACGGTAATGCTCTCCAGATATAAGGGACAACGGTAATGCTCTCCAGATATAAGGGACAACAGTAACGCTCTCCAGATATAAGGGACAACGTTAATGCCAAGCGACTTTAGGGGATCATGGGAAGAATCATCATCAGTCATACTAAATCATTTTCCACCACGTATAATGAGTAATGAGTCATTTTCAAATACATTTATATAATATGATTACATAATGCCATATTATACAAATAGTGTTTGAAAGGGCACACTTAATGACACATGACAGTTGTGCTATTGACTCACTCTCAGTATGTCTGCATGTTTAGGCTGCGTGGACACGGAGGACAACACGCCGAGAAGACGAAGGCTTCTATTTGACTTGCCGTCTAAATCTTTGTAGCGATCTGAATTTTGATGATGTGTAAATATAGCTGTGTCATCAGCATGCGAGAGGAGACAGATGCTGTTTACAGATATGTAGCCAAGGGTTAGTGGGTAAAAAAGCAGAAAAGAAAACGACGGGCTTCAGTGTGTTAGCATTTTGTTCCTTTCCCCTGTCTATTAACAAGCTGTCACTTTTAAAACAGACATCACTTTGGATTCATTTGTGTGTGTGTGTGTGTGTGTGTGTGTGTGTGTGTGTGTGTGTGTGTGTGTTTGTGTGCGTGCGTGCACATGCATACACCGTGTCTGCAATCGTTATATTGTGATCTGAAGCCATCTGGGTTTGCAAGCTCTTTTGCATATCTGCTGTTAACACATTCATATTCATGTCTATGGGCTAAACAGCCATGAATATTAATTCAGCCTCTAAGCTTTAGATATGTATGGCTGTGATTCCCAAATCAGAGACATTATGATGCTGTTTGTTTGGAATGAAACGAAAAATGCTCCAGGAATTCTGAGCAGTGGGATTTAGTATTGAAACACCAAATCTTTATTTGACAAAAGAAAAATTATTTTGTCAAAGCTGATGAAGAAAGCTGCCTTGATCTTTAGTAACTTGATGCTTAACATCACACACAACAGAGTGTTGCAGGAAGATAAGCATGGAAAATATATTTGAAATAGTGGAAGTTGGTGAATATAAAGTGCAATACTTTTCACATTAAACATTAACATATTTTCCCATTTCGTTTTTTTTTTCTGCATGAAGTTTTGCATATAGAAGGAGGCTGCATAAAAGTGTGGTTTTGTTGGGCTGTGTGTGTGTGTGTGTGTGTGTGTGCGCATGTGTGTGTGTGTGTGTGTGTGTGTGGGTGTGGGTGTGTGTGGGTGTGTGTGTGTGTGTGTGGGTGTGGGTGTGTGTGTGTGTGGGTGTGGGTGTGGGTGTGTGGGTGTGTGTGTGTGTAATAATTTTCTCTTCAGAAACCCAGAGTACGAGCTCCACATAGAAAGATCTGTTG
>OMNR01036518.1:0-14025 GCA_900303205.1 Mora moro
ACTCCGCAGTTGTAGCGCCTCTACAGGCAAACTGTGGAACTAACCAGCCTTTCCTCGACTGAGCTGCATGAAGGCGTGGAAATGAGTCTCTATCTAGTGGGGATGAATTGTCATTGCAATTTTCATGTTTTTGTTTTATGCCGTGCTGAAATTGACAATTATTTACTTTGTATACTGTGGAACAGCAACTTTAGTATTTACTGAACCTTGAACACATACCTGTTTTTCCTCCCACACAGTAACTAATTGATGTTTGGCTTTTAATTGGGGCTCAGTTTATTTATTGTTGTTGATGTAATAATCTTGAAGGAGTCTTGTATACCACATACCATTTTGCACAAGTCACTGCCATTGTGGACAAATTAACTTTTAAATAAAGACTTACAACAACAACAACAACAACAACAACAACAACAACAACAACAACAACTAAACAACTAAATGGTACAATTAGACTTTAAAAAGTGGTCAAGAATTGCATATAGTAAGGATAATATAGAATAACAAACGTTCCATATTCTCACTATAAATTCTCACTATAAAAAAATAAAAAATAAAAATATACATATATTACATATATACATATATTATATGTATAAAGAAATGTCTACCGGCAACATTTCCATTAGAACAATGCAGCAACCATAAAATGGTTGCTGCATTGTTAGTCTTCAGCTAATAGCTGTAGCCAAGTTGTGCTTGGTGGCATCTTTCTGCTGGTATCCTTCATAGCAACCCTCTCATGAGCAGTGGAAGGGTTGAACACCAATCGTCTCCCTAATAGAGTGAAATATTCATCTATACAACCCAGCGAATCTCCCTTGCTTGGTCTCATTCTGTGCAGGTCAAAGAGCAGGGCTGACTCTCACGCCTCACCACTCTCCCCCGGGCCTCTGTGATGTGCTGGGGAATGCTGTTGGCATTAAGGAAAGACATTCACACACTGATGCTGTACACCCATAGGAATACGTCTGCCTGTATAGTTCTACAGGCTGGTCCAGTGCCACTCTCCTGATTCCATCAGATTTATATCTATGCAACCAAAACTATGTTGAGTACAGTAAATACTGTGAGTGAGTGAAAAATGAAATAATGTTACACTATGAGCTGGAAATAAGTGCAATGGTAAATATAATAGTAAATATAATAGCCTACAGTAAAACAATAAGGCAACAATTAAATGAAAAATACAACTGTCCAACTGTGTGTTGTCATGACAACATAATACAATATAAAATGTTGCTTTACTGGTTTATATATTGAGTGACAACATATTTCGATATGCATATATCTAGTAGTATATTACATAGATATATTTTACATATGCTGCTGTAAGCCTATTAAACACTTACACACACTTTAATATTTTACTTCTGTTGGACTGTAATAAATACTTTATTCCAACTGCAAACGTACACTTTGATGTGCTTGAAGGCACAATAGCAGTGGGAATGAGTCACTGGAAAAGGCCTTTAAGTATCCGTTTAACTGCCTTCATTCCATCCATTTATAGAAAGTAGTTTTTTGTAACTATTTGTCTCATGGGCTTACATGAGCTTTGTAGGTCATCATCAGCATGAAAGATGGATTCACAAGATGTAGAAATGCTTCACCAAAGACCAAGAAGAACAGCTGTCACCCAATACATGGAAAGGGGATGTTTTTTGTTAAAAACCAAAAAAAAACAAAAAACGATCAGGTCCTTCTGTACAGCACTATCTTTATCACAGAACTACATTAACTGCAGATTCAAGTATTTCTTTGAGCGCCTTTACAAGTACATATTTGCCCATAAAGGAAAACGCTTTTTCCTGAGAAAGCAGTTTTTTCCTGTGCTGGGAAAAACAGGCCAGTGAACAAAGCACTGATTTGTTTTGAGATGCAAACACATAGAATATAAAATGTAGCTCACCTCCAACCTTAGCCTCCGTGATGTGGATCCAGTCTTACCCTGGCCCACAGATCCTCTGGAGGAAGCTTGAAATGAACATCAAGATTCAACAGTCAAAGACCATATTCGTCACACATTTGCAGTAAAATGCTGCTGCAACAGACTCCACAGAATATGCTAACACGTAGCTGTAGTAAAAGATAATTATGTAAAATAGTAAGTTATTAATATATTGGGGAAAAGGCACGATATACATTACAATTTTTGTAAGAATGACATTTAAAGTATTAAAAAAAATGTCTACACAACTGTGAGTCGGTGGGACTTCAGTTTCATCACGTCACCGCAGATGACTTGCAATTACTAGGGCTCAAAGTAACTCTCTGTCTGCTGCAGAGTATTACATGTCAACATGTGTAACCCGCAGAGAACAGGGATAGAATCGACTTTAAAAAGACAGTTTAAAAATAGGGGGAGAAAGTCATTCTTCTTCAAATTTTCAATTTCATGGACTGCTTCCCTTGTCAAAATGTCCTTACAGTTTTCCTTTCCAGGTCTTCCAGGTCTTATGACTGAGAGATCGCAATCAAAAGGACTAGAATCTAGTGCTGACCACAACAGCAGGGTTATACCACTGTCCACGGCCTCATCTATATGCCTTCTATTCCTTAGAACAGAATATGAAAGTTATAATCAGTTGGTTGTCACATTGTGTAATATAACATTAGCACTGACCCTGCATACAAAACCGCCAATACATGACACAAATACAGGACAATACTGACAACTAATACATTAGGATCAAACAGTATTCAGGGTGAAAACATTGTATTCCTTGTATTTATTTTAAACATCTCTTTTTGAATGTATACAATTTCAGATTGTAACAGTAATGTTTGTGAAGGAATTTCTTTAGTGCTGATGGTTGGACAGAATCTGCAGTGAAAGAAAAAAAATGGTCCTGAAAAAATCAGAACTAAGTACTCTTCTCTCGACATCTATAGGGAAGCAAATTGAAAACATTCAAATTCCAGTGGGACACTGAATCGTAATTGAAACATGTGTAATGTACTTTAATGCCTGAAATATGTAATCTGTCTTTTATCAGATATTCATCTGTATGTCTGATGTAAGAAAGAGAGGGAAAAACATCTGGATGGAGAAGGATTTTCTCCTGGGAGCTTTGACCTTTTGCTCGACCCTCAGGCACTTACTATATCATTTTATACTTCTAGCGGTTTAACTCATACAGGTTTCATGTTTTTACTTCCCCAAATTACGGTGATATGGTTATACAAACAGGAAAACACACAATGAACACATTTAGTTAGTCTGTTTGTGAAAGTACATTGTGTTTGGGTTTATAGATAATACCAAAGTTCCATGTAGTGAATATGGTAATGTGAACAGGTATTGTGCAGCTGATGCCTAGATAATGATGATAATGATGCCTAGATAATGCATCTTCTGGGCCTCTTTACATCAAAAAGCCCCCCCAGCACAATCCACTGCTACACCTAGTAACACTTGGTGTAGAAGTATAGCACCAAGCCATGCATCCAAAGCAAACACACACAATGGTGTGCATAGTTCCAGCATTAATCACGGCGCAAAGTGCCCAATATCAGACAAAATAAGAGACAAGACAGGATTAAAAAAGGCAGCTCCATACTTGGCTTCACTCATACATGCACAGAAAACTCTTAATGTTGGCCTTGCCTTGGACACCTGGAAATAAAACAGTATCACAATCTCAACCAATCTTAATTGAAGATACTGTAAAGATAAACGATAAAAGACGCACCGACACTCAAACCCAAGCTAATGGGATGGTGTAGAATTCCTCACTGCTCTCTTTGAGCTAGCTGTGACCTAGCTGAGCTAGGTAGGCTGGAGGTCAAGGCGCCCTGGCTGTCTGGGCTGCTTGGGCCCTGAGCGAGGACACTGTGGCAGGCCAGAGCGCTGGAGCCCCAGGCACACTCTGGAGGATGCTCCATCCACTAGAACACCGGCTTCACCATGAGGGGATCATATTAACTCATCCTCACTCGCTGGTCAAGGTTGGGGCCAAACTGCAGACTGGGCGCTGGGCTCCGGCGGCCAGAAGCCCCGATGTGGTGCCCGTCCCCAGGCCTCCTCAGTGGCTCTCAGGATCCATGGGCTCACTGTAGCAATGGTTAAACAGCACAGCACATCCATGTCAGTCATTAAGACTAATCACTATGATCAACTTGTTCAACCTTCTCCTAATATGGTTGTACTTATGGGCGGCAGTGGCTCAGGAGGTATAGCGGGTTGTCTGGCAACCGGAAGGTTGCTGGTTCGATCTCCGGTTGCACTTAGCTAAGTGTTGGTGTCCCTGAGCAAGACACCAAACCCTAATTGCTCCTGACAAGCTGGCTGGCGCCTTGCGTGGTTGACACAGCTGTCGGTGTATGAATGTCTGTATGAATGGGTGAATGTGAGGCAATAATTGTAAAGCACTTTGAGCGCCCACAGGTTTGTGCCACAGGTTTGTGCACACCCTAGATAGACGCTGCCATGGCTAGCCCATTGAAGGGTGTTTACAGAGTACATGTGTTTATGGTTGCAGGGAAATGTTAAGAAAAATGGCTTTGTGATGTATGCTATGACAGTTTCATCTTGGTATTTGAGTGTGACTTGTGAGAAAATCGATAATTAGCTATTAGCTTTGACTTTCTATCACCACTGTGTGACCACTGTGACCGGTGACCACACCAGATTTAAATTCACAAAAGGCTCCTCTTCGCTTATTGCTGTTGTGAAGCTGACACTATTTGAGATTTGCGTTAAGTGATTCATATTTAAATATAGTATCTTATATAGGAATTGTTGCCCTGACCCTGTAATATTGTTGAGTCAAATGTGACCTATCTCTAAAACGGACTTTGACACTTTGTCTTTGTGAGGTATTACAGGTATTTGTGCAGTTTAGGGGGGGACAGGGGGGGGGGACCCCCAATAAAAGGCCTTATTTGTCGGTCACTGCTAACCAGGGCCATGCAGACATTTTGGGGGCAGGGGCTCAAGCAAAAGAAAGGGCACTCACCCCACCGACACGCACTATTCCCACACCGCCACCATCCATAATCACACACTATGTTCATACCATGGGACCTGTTTACATTCTACTGGGGCCTGTTTTACCTTTCATATCAGTAACGATAAGATTCTAGATCAGCAGTCCTACTCTGACATGTTTGGTACATGAGCCCCCTGAGTTTGGGGTTTCAAAACCTCCTTCTGTATTCATGTTCTGTATCATTTTGTTACACTGCATATATTTTATAAATGAGACATACGGTACAACTACTTTATATAACTAGTTTGATTTTAGTAACATGTTTTAGAGCATCACACTGAGAGGAAAAGAAACCACGGTATTATAATAAAACACACTTAAACACACTCTTATATATGTGTTACGTCTATGCATATGGCTGAGAAGTAGTTTGCCTTTCATTGGAGGTGTATTCACCTCTTCTAGCAGTGTTCATGCTGCTTCATATTTCTCAATCGAAATGATTGATTGATTGATTGGTTTTGGAACTTTGGTTTTAACAGGGAAAGCACACTGCGACATGCCCCAAGAAGCATTTTTTTAAACATCACATTTTTTGAAAACTGGCTATCAAGAAAAGGGGGAATCACTAAACTACCAAACCTATGCAAAACGTAACTACCTGCTTCAGAAATTAATTGCATATTTGTAAGTTGTCCTGCATGACGGAGATAATGTCATTTTAATGATAATTAGACTAGCTTGCTTGCTCGCGAGTACCGAGGCTAGTAATGACGAAATTACAGCATGAAGGTGGCAAGTCCTACTGACGTACTTCATAGTTTTTTAATGGATATATAACATAAAGTGTTGTTTAATCGTGGTTTCATAATTAAAACAGTGCCTACCTAACAGTGCCTATTGAGACAAAACCAATTGATAAGGTATATATTTTTCGTGGATACTACTATATATTTTCCCTCTTTATGTTTGATAGAATTTCGATAACAAATAAAGAAAAAATAAAATACAATTAACACAAGCCAAAAGGGCAGTCTTTGACTCTGAGGGCCAAAGGGCAGGGGCTGAAGCCCCCTTGGGCCTCTCTGTGCACGGGCCTGCTGCTGACCGACCGTGGGTCCCCCCCACCTGTCACACCAAATTTGCACCCCTGATCACAGGCAATATATTCAGTGCCAGAAATAGGTACATTTATGACCTATCTGTATTGTATTGTGAGAACTTTTGAACCTGAGACCCATGGGTCTTACATGTGGAATTGATTGAAATTGTTATTTTAATGAAACTTGTATAAATGCATAAATTGCATTTTGTTGCAAGATTTTGCACAAAGAAATGTTACAATCAATAACATTTAGTAAATATTCCCAATGTGTAGGTAGGTAGGTTTTAATTTGAGTGGTAATATATGGCTGTAAGTCATACTTCATTTATAGTCTCTTAGGTCTATAGTCTCCCCCTATTGGCATAGTTCTATATAGCTTTCATCTATGTGTTGGTGTGCGAGGTGTATCAGGGTTTTTTTCAAATTAATAATTTGTCGCTGGACACGGTCTGCAAGTAAAACGGTATGAAATCTTGAGTCTTTGTTTCCGGGTCTTTCTAGAACTGATGTTAGGTCAGTCTATGCAATGCAAAACACTGTCAGTTATATATAGAGCTAGTTGTAATAGTACATTTAGTCAGTGCTTTCTAGTTGACGGTAAAGGTGTAGAGATACTACTTTTTGTACGTGTCTTTCCTGTAAAATCCATATCAAATATGTGCACCAGATACATAGAAAATATTGAACCCCTTCATAATGTAGGCTTACACAGGCATTTGTGAAACAAATAGTACTTTCAAATGCCCATACAATGTTGCAGAAAAGTCCATTAAAACCATGTATAGTAATCTTAGTCTATAACAGGATGAGTTACATTATAATATATCTGAGTTTTGTCTGTTAAACAGATTTTATTGACATCAATAAGCAGGAGAATTGGTCTGTTTACACAAAAAAAAGAGGTTATTTAACATATAACTATACATTAATTAGGGTTTATGCCTATACTTTGTATAATGGGAAGATACCATGACAATCATTTAACAATGTGCAATGTCAACATTACATTGATTAGAGAGTGCAAAGGCAATAAAGAGCCCTACGATCTAGAAAGAAACAATCTTATAAAATTAAACTGTTAAAAATGATATAGCCAAATAAATGACATAAAAGGAGAAGCTCTAAGCGAGGTGCTCTTTATAACCGATGCTTTGTTACACTCTAGTCCAACATGAGTGATTTAAACAGTAGAAGCACTAGCTCAACATGTGCAAACTAAGCTAAAAACCAGGTAGTATAAAAGAATTCCCTCTAATACAATGGAACATAAATACAGTTAGTTCACTCATTCCTCCCTCGAGTAAACTGATCTAGATGGATTGCTTCATGAAAAGGTCCAGCATTCAATCAATCAATATTACTCCAATAACTACAGAGACTGTTCAACTTCAACTGT
Source organism: Mora moro (assembly GCA_900303205.1). Lineage (NCBI taxonomy): Eukaryota > Metazoa > Chordata > Actinopteri > Gadiformes > Moridae > Mora > Mora moro. The sequence goes on from OMNR01036518.1 coordinate 7,436, forward strand.
CACTTCAGCTCTTCTACTTGAAAAGAATAAAGCAATAACAACTTAATAACATGTCCAACATGTCTAACAAAGAAGCACTGAAGACAACTGCCTGCAATTGTTTGTGACTAAAATGAACATATTAAAATATTTGTTTACAGAGTTACATATAGAAATATGTATAGTAGGCCTATATATTAAGATGGTTCATATTAATCAGAACATTTCAAAGTGCTGCATATAGTAATTGGGGTTTGATTTAGTATTAATGCTCAGCTCACAATAAATACTAGATATCCACTTCGTAAAGACACATAGCAAGTGTGCAGTGTAAAAAAACAACATACCAGATTATACTTAATACATAATATAACACTTACATGTATGTGTCTATATACTGAAGATCTCAAGGTAAACTGGAAGTATCTTTTAGTAGGTATGGAATTAATGAAATACAGAGTTAGAAAAAATATTTTACAAATTAGCATTTTACATACATTTATCATTCAGTGCCTTCTGTCAATGTTGTTTATGTGTACATTTTTCCATGAAAACTTGAGAACGTGATGTTGGACTATTCTAAACCTTCATTATGTAACTTTTCTACTGCAGCTATTTACTCCATTGAAACATATCTGAATTAGAAAGTTTCTCAAGAATAAAACGCGTCCATCCACGAGTCAATCCATCCTGGGAATTTTTCTCTATAAATCATTTTAGTCTGGTCCACTGTTGCCCTTACATTGCCCTTACAAAACTCACATAGTGCAGGTTTAATGTTTCATCACATGATTACGGAAAAAAAAACACTGAAATCACTGAACAGCAAAGAAATACCAATACAGTCTTCAAGGCTGGCCAACAAAATTCTCCCTGTAGAATTTGTGAATACAAACTTGACTTGTATCTGAAAGTATAGTTTCTTCCCTCTTCATTATTATGAGTGATGTTTTCTGGAGTTGAGCGAGTGTCTCCTCTTCCTCTTCCTGTGACACTGTTCCCTCCTCTCTGGCCAGGGAAAGCCATTCTCCGCAGCCCTGTAGGCCTCGTCATACTCGTCATCACTGTCAGAGTCCTCTCCCGGCGGGAGGAACACCCCAAGAGGGAACGCCTCGTTTAGCCTGGAGTTGAAGAAGGACTCCAGGCTTCGGCCCGCCTGCGCCACCTCTGAATCGGGCTGCGTTCAAGGAGAAGAGAGTGTTACACACAGGTTAGTGTTATACACAGTTTAGTTTTACACACAGAATAGTGTTACACCAGGTGGATGTTTAAATTCAAGTCTGGTACACCTGTGACAACAACCAGCAGGTTTGTTACTGGCAAGTTCTCTCAAACGATGCACCCTTGGTATTGTGGGCGTGACAAGAACACATTTTCAGCGGCCTTTGCTTGATACAAACTTGAGTTTGGAACAGCACTTGAGCTGATGAATATGAAGTATCATTACGCACAACATAGCATTGCACATACAGAGTAATGTTGGCTGAGCCGTAGTAGGACTTACATAATTGAACTTGGCACAGTTCCGGAACATGAGATAGACATCGGCTACGAACTCTTCGGGAGAGGCATAATGGCGCGTATTGCTCTTGCTGAGTCTGGCCCTGATCTGCGACAGGTCCATAGGCCTCTTGATGATCTGATAATAATGTCGAGCCTGTACATAAAATAAGCAATAACGTCTTAAAACGATGGCCCCCACCACACGCACAATTGTTTCACGTTGAATCGGCTTACATAGGAGATGAGAGGCTACATTAGAGCTGGTATTCACTAGACTGTAAGGGAAAAGAAGGCCACTTACGAGTGGACTGACGGGCTCATGGAAGGGGGCGCTGAGGACATTACTGAGGATCAGAAGAGTCAGGCGCTGACATTTCTTTCAGGATCAAACAGAATACAAAGTCATTAAATGAGCCACCAAAGAACAGCACACACGCCAGTGCAGTACTACTGAATTGACCGATTAGTCAATCAACATATTTTGTCACGTAAAAATACCTAGCACGTTACTTGACCGCTTATAGGTTCAGGAGAGATATATAGATTCTACAACCTTTTTTGAATTTAGATTGTATCTAGATTAAACTAATGTGTTTACATGAAGGGCACAGCATACTCACAATGGCCTCATCCTGTTTAGAGTTAGGGGCAGTTTATGACAAATTCCCTCTTTATATGCGCATGCACATTTCAGGTTTGTACCACATCCATGGTTGCTTTGGATAATGCCGCAAATCATGTTTAATAATAGCATTGCAGGGGCTAGGAATTGTAAAAAAAAAAAGTAGGCAGAGCACGGTGATGCTTCAGACAGATCTGCATGTGATAACCCCCTCGCGTCATTGGTTGACACACAACGCTTCCGCCAGAGATTCTTGACGAGAGCCGAGCACTAGATTGAATGTAGTGTATACCTAGCCTCGCGAGACCATCCTGATATTCGCGTTTGCGTTTCACAATGAATATCAGTCTGGCCTTGGCTGGGCAGCAATTGATTTCCAAATATGGCCGCGGCCGTATGTTGTTCAAAAAAACTCCAGCCAATCAGAGTGATGCTTGAGAACTTGCCGAATCCGGTTGGAAGTAAAGCAAAAACATACTGTGCAAAAACGTTTTTAAAAAAAGCATTCCGTGCAGATTTCTGTTCATCTTTTAACATCGTTATTCAGTCTATTTCGGATAAAAACTGTTTTGATTGATACACTTTCCTTGATCGTCATTGTTTTTTTTTAATTTGGCAGACTGCGGCACTCCTTGTTCGTCATGAACTGACAGTCCCTCCCCTGAGCTCTGATTGGTCCTGGCGTCTTGCAATTTAGCACAGCACTTCTGTCTATCTATATAGGTATATATTATATATATATATATTTGAACACTGTCCAATATCATTAATACTGGATTCTGCTAACTCATTTTAATAGCTTTCAATTGCATCAGAAAACCACTCACTCGCTGGTCACAGGAAGACAGTCCCTGTACTGATGCAGATCTTTCATTCTCACAGTCGTACTCCACGTCTGGCTGCAAGACATCCCTACACAAGGTGCATATCCAGTCACCCCTATAGGTGCGTTCAGAAACAACATGTTAACCACGTCATGTCATCCAATAGGCATCAGAGAATAACAGTTATGCTGTTATGTAAGCCCTTCTTTGAAGTGAGGTGTATATGAGGAGAAGCTTACGTGGGGAAGCCCAGTAGTGGAGGGGTATGGTATATGAGGAGTACGTGGGGAAGCCCAGCAGTGGAGGGGTATGGCAGGACAGGTGGAAGTCTTTGATGTGAGGTATATGGTATATATATGAGAAGAAGCTTACGTGGGGAAGCTCAGCAGTGGAGGGATATGGCAGGACAGGTGGAAGACTTTGGGACAGCGATCGCAGCACAGCAGGTCTCCTCCGATCAGACACACGGCGCAGAAGTCCTCACTCTCCATCTCTTCTCCACCCATCCCTCCTGCTCCTCCCCGCTGGAGTCCCGGGTTGGCGATCAGCAGGGCCCTGTGACCCATGGGCGAGCCCTCATCCAGGTCAGAGCGGAGAGCCTGGGGCTCGTCATCAGCATCATCATCGCCTTCGTCATCATCATCGTCGTTGTTCACATCAGGTTCTGATAGATCCAACTCTGGATCAGAGTCGCCAGAGAACTGGGAGTCTCTGGGGTGATTGGACGTGATGTCAGAGTCACTATCGTCAGCCTGGAAACTGGGTTCCGAGTCAGGGGGGTGGTGCTGCTGGTGGTGGTGGTTAGACTTTGCTTCGGTATCGGCCTCAGAGTCCACGTCATCAGTGGCGTCCAGATCTTCCGTGTCTCCCAGACCCCCATGGGCATAGGCCTGCGGACCTGGAGGTTGGTAGTCCACACTGACGGGCTCTGATGCCCCTGCGGAGTCCCAGTCTCCCCCAGGGTCCAGCTCTCCAGCGCCCGCCAATTCCGTCCGAGCCATGGACTCAGGGTCGACCTCAGATGACGATGAAGACCCGAGGTGTGGCTCATATTCCTGGGACAAGTCTGAGTCTAACTGTGGGTCGTACTCCGGTTCTGGTTCGGAGAAGAGTTCTGGCTCTGAGTCCGAGTCCAGGTCTGCAGCTGAGGAGAAGAGCTGAGAAGGCACATGTTTGGGCTCAGAGTTCCCCTGGTGGTGGTAGAGGTTGGTGGGTGCAGTGGGCTTTTGACCTGGGCTTGTGGACGCCGTGTATGGTGGTGTGTTGAACAACAGGGTGGCCCTCTTGAATGCAGAGCCACCGGGATTTCCCTATGCATGCCGAGCCATACGCAAAATAACAGAAGAGGACAACAATGACAAGTTTAATAGTACAGCAATGTACTAAAAAGAAACAAAGCAGGACATAATTTTGATGTACTTGCATTTAACCTTTCAATTACTCTCATAGCTAGTTAGAGGACTACATTCAAATGTTTTTTATGTATGTCTATTTAACATAATGCCATTATTCTTATTAAGACTTTTTAAAGAGGATGTGTCATAGTGTGTATATGTATGAAATATATTTATTTAAATTAACATATCTTATTCATTATTTATAGCCCTGTGACATTTGGTACAGATCACAATTCTTGTTACCTCATTTGTCTTTTAATGATTGTCCTTAAAATGTGATTCCTGCCGGTCATGTGCATGCCAGCACTAGGCATGTGTTTGAAAGGTGCTATATAAAAAATATATAAATAAACTTGTGTTTGAAGGGTGCTATATAAATAAAGTTATGTTTGAAGGGTGCTATATAAATAAAGTTATGTTTGAAGGGTGCTATATAAATAAAGTTATGTTTGAAGGGTGCTATATAAATAAAGTTATGTTTGAAGGGTGCTATATAAATAAACCTCTGTTTGAAGGGTGCTATGTCAATAAACCTGCCTTGCCCTCCTAAACCTTTGTGCAGCAACAGACCGCAGACTAAGGCGAGATGCCACCTACCTCGGCCCAGGTGGTCTTCTGTGAGGAGGCACCGGCACTGGCCGGGAGCGGGTCGCTCTGGCGCCGTCCGTGGGGTGGGAGGCGAGACACCAGGACTTTGAGGCGTTCGAGGCACACCACCGGGACCTTTGGACTGTCAGCAGCCTTAAGAACGTCCCTTTCACTTCAAGACACACAGGCAAGGTGACTTAATGACTTTCGCTTTCACTTCTGTTTCAAATATGTTTCTGTTCATTCTACACTACCTGTTATGACTCTTGCCGTTTCTCGCTTTGTAGCATTTTTCTTCGACTTTATACTCCGTTTCGTCTTTTGAAAAAGTGTTTTCTGATTGGAAAAAAGGTGAAAACGACTTTCAGTTTGCTGTATTCAAGGAAAGCAGCTGCAGTGCAAGATGCATGCATATGGCCTTAATGAAACTGTGCAGCACCTGGCTCTGTCTTATAATACAACAACGGTGACGGGAGGTGCAGGGAGCTCTGGCCTCGGCAGCGCGTGCGACCAACAGAGCCCGGGGTTTTCTGCCCGGCAACACACTGGATCACCCCGTCCGACGCTCGCCTCCGCCTCGCATCTGTACGGCTGCGCTGAGGATGACACGTACATCGGACAAACTTTTACAGTTTACATTTAAAAAGACATTCACATGTAAAGCATGCGAGTTAATTATTTATATAAATACACAAAACCAAATCAACATGAAAGCCTGCTGTATAAAAAAAAAATTAACTGAACGGAAATCACCGTCAGCCTCAAGCTCGTGCAAGTTGTATCTCTCAGAGCGCTGCTTCCTCTCGGATGATATGCTGATGCGGAGGGTGGCGCTCTCTACCTGGTCTGGAGCTCTTCCCTCCAGGCTGACGGCGGCGCCCCCGGCCCCAGCGGAGGGGCTGTATGCGGGGGCTGCCGGCGGTTCTGCTGGGATGCTCCGAGAGCGGCTGTTCCTCCTCCCACACGCTGAGCCAGAGCAGCGCCTGCTGGGGGCCTCGGCTCCGCTCTCCTGGGCTGTCAGAGACGTCTCCGGGGACGAGGAGCCCTGTCAGGAAAAATTACCCACATGCGAAACCCCCCCCCTCGCTTCAGTTTGTTTGCTCTCACAATAAAGCAAACAAACTGAAGCAAGAGAGTTTTTTTCGCGACAGCCACCGAGCACAGATACAACACCGTTTATGTGCAGCTATTATGCCGGAAAGACGGGGAGAGAATAGAACAGGATGTGTGTGATAAAACACACTTTCCCACGTCACACACACACACACACACACACACACACACACAAAGTAAATGAGGAAAAACATCATTAAAAGGACTCATTCAACCACTCAATCACTACAAACGCTGAGATGGATCAACACAACCGCATAGATTATTTATATTTGCTGCTAAGTGAAAGGTTGGTTATAACCTCAATTATCATATGTAAATGAAACATCAAGGTTGTCGCGGTTTAGCACGTCTTGCAGCGCATCCATTAACTGTAAGAACACACACACACACACACACACACACACGTGTGTGTGTGTGTGTTCTTACACAAAACCGTAGCACGCAACGGTCTCCCCCAACTTAATCCGTGGTTCTGTTCGAGTCTGACAAATCGCTTGATGGCAGCCTCCTGTAAGCTCCACGCTGAGCCCTAAAGACACTCTATCAGTATGTTTCCTCTGT
>OMNR01036519.1:0-11028 GCA_900303205.1 Mora moro
GGGTGAGATGGGGAGAACAGTGAAGAGAGCGAGGAAATGCCAAACCACAGACAAGACTTGTGGTATGTTGCTTTGCTCTCCTCACGGTTGGAAGAAGAACAGAGGGAGAGAAGGACATTTAGTAAACATGACATGACTCCGTTAGCCAAAACAAAGTTCTGGCAAGTCCTGCAACGATGCGAGATATGGGAACCTATCCAATTATGTTAAGCAACAAAAGAAATATCAATCATAAGCTCGAGGAGACATATTCCTGCGCATGATGGAAAACATCAAGTGGGTATTTGCTACTTTGTAGCCATTATCAGATCTATGCCGCTAGTACACTGGAGCAGACACTCCTGCTACATGCCACTAAAGCGGGCTCCTCCAACACCAGGACACAGGTGAATGTTGTGAAGAAACCGGTTTACTGTAAGGTGCAGACGTTTTTGCAGGCAGAGCAGATGGTCAATGCTTAACATGTTAGCGCTCTCGTGTGTGTGGTGGTGGCTTGTTTTAACCCGTGTGCCTTGATCACGCAATGCACCACAGGTGTGCAGCCTCACCCGGCCCCAGAGCCTAATCAGCCTGACTCAGACCAGGTGAGGCTGCTTAAAACAGCCAACCAACCAACCACTCCACACATGCCAATTGTCTTAAGGCCAGGGGGGAAAACCTTCCAGACAGACACATAAGCATCCACGGCTAGCTGTTGGTTTGGGGTCAGGAGGAGGCCCACCTTGAGGTTGGTCTCTCCATCGAGGCTGGTGGTGGTGATGTGACACGTGCCCTCCGAGCGGTCCGACGACAGCAGCACCAGGTCAGCCGGAAACGTCTCGTCTTTAGCCACACGCACGATGTCCCCTACCTGGCAACACACGCACATACATGGGTAAGTATGCACACGCCATTGGACTGCATTGGTGCATTCAACTAAAGTCTAAATCTGTAATGTCCGTAAAAGGTGTCTGAATATTGACGTGTTATTTGGCTGGTATGAGTGGTCGTGGTCGTACCCGGATGTTCTTGGACCTCGTCTGGACCAGGCTGCCGCTGCGAACCACAAACACTGGGGCCCCGTTGACCTCGTTGTCCGCCTTGTGCCGCAGCCAATCTTCATAGCCCTGCCAGAGGAAGGAACCACGCTCAGTCCATCAAATATGCTCGGATCAGATGTTAGACAAACACAACAGAGAAAACGAATGTGATCATCTCACACAAACATCCGTCAATGACTGAAGGGCATTTTCCATCAACCCATACAGCTTTCGCAGGGCAGCCCGCTGTACAGACGTTCAACTTTAACCTCTTCTTTCTACCCCCTCCCCCCAAATACAAAGATGTCGTAAGGCGTTTAAACACGTGAGAAAGCAGTCATGTGACACACCCCAAGAATGATTAGGTTCTCAACTTTTAGTCACAACCATTGTTACCTAAATGAAACACAATTCCAACCCAAAACAAAGTAATAAGCATGTAACAACAAGAGTTATGTATTTCATAATTGTGCATGTGTACATGCACAGCAATAGCGGTCTTTTTCATCATGTTTCGTCATGTTATCTACACAAACTATGTATCATGAAAGCTGAGACTCCACTGATTCAAACAATCTAAACCATATCACTTAACTCTGTGACCATAACTCACCAAACTAGAGGCCAAAAACCATCAAGAACAAGCACTTTTTCTATTCCATTACAAGCAAAAATGATGTCTTACCTTTGTTGTTTTTGTCATTAAAGTTGTGTGTGATTGCATAAAACCACCATACACGGATAATCCAAACCTCAGTGTTTACAATCAATGGCTTCGGTCGAATAGTCTTTTGCTTAGGAAGGTTTAGTCAGGTTCACAATGTCCTGATTGCAACCTTCGTTCAAAATCGTTGGGGAGTTAAATGATACATTTTTGAAAAGTTTAGAGTGTGACAAACCCCAAAACCAATACTTTTTTTCAAAGTCTCTGTGGTGGCCATCTTGGACTTTCAAAATGGCGACCTCCCATAACTTATTTTTAGCTGGATCCCTCATGATAAATCAAATTGGCTTTGAGTTAAGTGGCTAATTGCATATTTTTTAAGCTCAGGAAACAGATTCCAGCAGATTCCACCAGATTCACACTAAAATGTGAATCTGGTGCTGCACCTGCTTATGTGTTTTGTATCAGGTAAATAATGCTGTACCTCTTGTTACTGTAGGCTATCTCTAATTACTACACTTGACAACTAGCTTGGTAGTGTTACCTTAGCTGGCTTTAGAAAACAACAGCAAAGATAAGCTGCCTGGCTAGCGTTAACTACTGGTTAACATTATACCTAGCTAATGTTAGACACAATAACTTATTTATTATTTGTCAGTTGAAAACTCGCTTGATAGCTAAGTTAACTGTTTGGCTAAGTTAAATTATTTGCATTAAACCTAATCTGATAATCTTATAGTTTACATAAAAATAGTTAAAATGACAACATGATTGGTTTCCATTTCATTGGAAATGATTGGTCGGTGAGCAGTCAAAGGTTTAAAGAGAACGTTAGCTTGACGGTGGGCTAACGTTCCAGCGAACATCGTCAGACAGAGCAGGACCTGACAGAGAATGAAGGAGAACTTGGAGACAAAGGCCCACACTCCCATTGATCTGTTGAGTGGAGCAGTAGCCATGATAAGAGCTGGTCGAATTCTCTAAATGCATAGGAAAGGCGCTTCAATGCTTCCTTTCTTATCTCCTTCAGCATGTAGGTACAGTGGAGATAATGCCATCCCACAATTCCTTGTGGCAGCAACATTTAAAGCACCATTCAAGTCAATAATATGAGTGAACAGGAGGGTGAGCGTGAGCAACCAGTCTCAATGTGACAATAATATGAGTGAACAGGAGGGTGAGCGTGAGCAACCAGTCTCAATGTGACAACCATTTTGTTTCACTTTTGTGACTGGTAGCCTATATTCCTTTATTTCACCGGGTTGTCCATGTTTATATAGCCTGCATGAAACAACGCGGTAAAAACGCACAGGGTGAAGTGCAGTTGAAATCTCTTAGCACCGCGGTTGTCTTTATGAATTATGAATTCTCCTTCACATCTTTGCTTGACCTCATGACATTTTCCATCGAGGTCAAGGAAAAGTGGTTAGGAAAAGACATAGGACGCAATTATTTTGGACTACTGACCACAGCCAATGTATAGTAGCTAAGAGAGGGTTTCACAGGAAATAGGTCAATTGCATGCAAATTAAAACTATCTCTATTTACTTTGGGTATGTTATTTTCGGCAAAGACCTGAGAAAGAGGCCTAGTGATGAAGAGGTTAAAACATCTTTAGGTTGGCATGGTGATCGTGAAGCTCATCATGGCTGTCCTCACCTGTTTGATGGCAGTTACTGCGATGACAAAGAAAAGAGGCAGGCCGCTGGTGACAGGGGAGGTCGGGGTGTCTATCATCAGCTAAAGAGAGAGAAAGATACAAGTTAGCGGAAATGTTTGACACTCTACACGAGCGAGAGAGAGAGAGAGCTAGCTAGAGGTGTGAAACAGGAAACCTCATCAGTGTAATAGCTTTTTTTCCACTGTTCAAACTCAGATGACTCACAAATTAACACATACACATCCACACCCACACGATGAGACCTCAATGACATGAAACCATAGCCATCCACATTTACTAAAACCTATTGTCTAGCTTTTTGTGATTTCTACAGGTAGTTGTACTGGAACTAAATTGTGGCTTTCCATGGACAAGTGGAATTCAGAAGGCCGTGACATTAAGTGGCAGGCTTACTTTGTAAACGGTTGGACATTTAATGCACGTTTCTCTGACATGCAGGAGGACAGAGGATGGCTTTTTTTCCACAACAAACAGTGGGTTTAAGTAACTCTGCATTGGCTGCCCAGGTCGGGTTGAATGAAGCACAAATCTCAACTGAGGTTGACCTGATGAGTACTGAAGGGCTAACTTTGGTTGGCTCTTAAAGCGCACGCGTGCACGCACGCGCGCACGCACACACACATTAAGACTAACTGCGTGACTGTGTAGATAGAATGGGAAGTGGGAGAGGGAGGGATTCGCCTCCCATGGCTCCAAAGCCTATGACTCACTCTTAGACATATACACACACTTGTACACACACAAGCATGTCTTTTGAAATGTAGTGCAGCAACAGCCCAAGTCTCCACCCACTGTGTGAGTGAGGTCTAGCATGACACGTCTGTCTGTCTGTCTGTCTGTCTGTGTGTGTGTGTGTGTGTGTGTGTGTGTTACCTGTACAAGGAAGATAATGATGAAGTAGAAGTTGGCTATCCTCCTGAACTGCTCAAAAAGATTCTTGGGGACAAAGTTCCAAATGGTATACTGAAAAGAATGAAAAAGATGTCAAATACATTATAATATGCAATAGAGATGTGTGGCCTTTGGTACCAGTTATCGCAGTCCACCTACATGTACACCCCGTCTATCCAAACAGCCACAGACCAACACACAAAGTACACATACAGGAATTCAGATATTTCCTTTTAAAACAAATGCCCACCTCACTCATGAGTGAACATATCTATCTGCAACAAGAGGGAGTAAACCAGGGCGTCAGTCTTGGCCCTAAGGGGACGGCTTTACCAGGAGGATGTTGTTGAGTAGGACACATGCAAAACTAGATTAACGTACAGTACAAACACCCTCCCAAGGTCTACCGATTACTTCCTCCTCAAAGACAAACAATCCAGTCTGTACTGCAATGCTATAATTTAATTGTTGTATCTCTATATGAGCCATAGATGTTAGAGGTTATCATGTTGACACAGAACAGGGGTTTAGTCAACTCTGACTGCATCAAATCTTAATTCAATATTTGACCAATGATAGTAAAAATTAGTGTGTTTGTAATTGTATAGCCTATATAATGCTACAATAATTATTTAGTTGTTGTTAAGAAGTAGGTGTCGCATAATGCTACTGATTCATCAGGCCACGTGTAGCATAATTATTATTAGAAGGGCCTACACTCTAGAGTTCACCTGACCTCATCTGTCTTAGAGGGCAGAACCAGCTGGCTCCTGGGAGCCTAGTGGCCCTTCAGGACACACACCATGCTCTGCTCATTCGGACTCTCTGCATGATTTACTGGTCCACGCCACTGTGTTCCGCAATGGTTTGAGTTAGGTACTAAGGAGAAGGATTTATAATGTTGCATTTGTAAAATAAGTTAAAAATAAAAATAAATAGAAGTGGGGTCATTAGGAAGTCACTGTTAAAAAGTTGGTTCAGTAGGGAAGGTGCACAGTAGAAACCCTGTCCCTGGTCTGTCCGACATGTCCCTGCCATGTCAGGTTATATTTCATTGTGACGATGACGACACATTAGCCCCCTAATAAGCCACTAGCACTCAAGGAGGAACAAGCAGTCCAGACTGATCACCATCATCACCCCAGTGAGGCCAGTGACTTACTGCCTCATAGGGTTTATCCCTCCCAGTCCCAAGAGCCTGGCATGACCTTGGTGTCAATCGACTTATCAATCAAACTGAATACCAGGATCACCAACACCAGATTTTCATAGTATTTCTATAGTATGAAAGTTAAGTTAAGTTACATTACTATAGTATGTACATAGTATAAAATACATAACGCATTACATGTGAGAAAGCATACCACTTATTTATAAAAAAGTATTGCATCTCATGGCTGAGGTTGGAAGCAGGCAGAGATAAGGGAAGTGGTGGTACCTTGGATGAGATGATTCTGTTGTCTGCAAAGCGTTGAGGTATGTAGTGTTGGGGGAAGCAGTTGGCCACGTACACCGTCCTGGTGTCACTCTGGTGGGGAGGGTCAAAGCCCTGGTGGGTGGAGGAGACATGATGGTTAATCACCATGTAGAATTAAAAAGACACCATGAAACGAAAATAAAAAAATAATACTTTCACTTTCAAAATGTCCACATTCAAGTTCAACCAATAATATCACCACACGTTTATGCTCGTATAAAAACTGCAAAACATCAGACAGCTTGGTAGCGTGTCAGTGTGTTGAGCAAAGATATGATCCGAGAGCCATTTATCTCTTTTCACAGCTATGACCATGTGGTGTTATTTTATTAGCAGCATTCTTTAGCAGTATTAGGCCTATCTGAAGTGTTCATGTATAATAGAGCTGCAACGATTAGTCGATTTAATTGTCAACTATTAAATTAATCACCAACTATTTTGATAATCGATTAATCGTTTTGAGTCATTTTGTTTTGGGAAAAAAATTCCAAATACTCTGATTTTAGCTTTAGAATATTTTCTGGTTTCTTTCTTTGTGGACAAAACAAGACATTTGAGGATGTCACCTTGGGGTTTGGGAATCACTGACCAACATTTTTCTGACATTTTATGGACCAAACAACTAATCGATTAATCGAGAAAATGCTCAGCACATGAATCGATAATGAAAATAATCGTGAGTTGCAGCCCTAATGTATAATGTCCATATTGATAATGCAATGATCAACGGATATGATAATTCATTATTGATTGTGCTAATAAGCCCAGAAACTCAGATCCCTTTCCGGTGGGCATCATTTAATGCCAGACCAGAAAGAGAAAATATTTGAGCCATGTCACAACATTGCAATAACCAGAATCCAAGAGAAAAAAAAAAGATAGTTATGGTCCTCTTGTGCCAAGCTCTATCAATTGTTAAAATACCAAGATACTAAACACCATTATAATTAAAAACAAATAGCCTAGCCTGCATCAAATGATCTTTCATCAGGATAAAGAAGAATGCCTTGGGGCAGAATGATGCATTGATGAAGGCAGCCACAGTGTAGCTACTCAACATTCAAACAACGCTTAAAAACAAATGAAGCTTAGCTCGACAAAGCAAAGTTAAATTCCGGAAATAAATGACGATCTACAAATAATTTGACGTGACATTATCTTTAAGTGATGTCAGAGTTAAATGTAAGATACCTAGATGCAGAGACCGAAACATACTAAAGCAGGGGGGGAGACAGACAGATAGTGGTTACATCATCAACACACCGCTACAGATGGTTGCAGAGAGACAGCACCACAGAAGGGAGGGAGCATGGCGACCACTCCTGCATACTTTCCACTGGGAACAGGCAGATGCACATCCAATTCCTTCCTCCACAAAACGCCAACCTTGTGTCACACATTCCTGTTAACTGTGAAATGCCATTAACCCATGCTTCCCACGCACGCATGCACGCTTTGCCACGTCACTCTGGCCAACACGCAGACTCATCTGAGGTGCACATGTGAACCACTTTTGTCAAAGTTATTCTCTCTCCAGAATCTCCAGTCCTTTTTCTCTGTGTGCTCAACCATGTAATGCTATACTCTATTGTCAAGGTTATTCTTATTGGCAAACGTAGATTTGAATTACACATGCCAAAGTACGCCTGTGTTCTTGCCCCAGGAGAATTTCTTATTTAACAACTTTGTAGTTGAAAAAGTTAAATTGTTCAAACGTGGAGTTGATATGTAGTCAGGATCATATCTACATGGGTATAGGCTGGATGCATTGCGTTGCAGTACGTTTACCTCACAATTCATCATCACAATTATGTAATAGGTCAGTGGGATCAACTTGAGACATAGGCTTTTTTTGGAAATCGATACAGAATTGGACAACAGGAGTATAATTTCGCTGAATATTTGCAGAAGTGCCATTGTGTGATTACACAACCTAAACTGCTGGTGTCTCATAGTGGATTATATCAGCCCTTGTTCAGGTGTCCATGTGTTGCCTTTCTGAACAGATCAGCCTAATTAGCACAACCATCCACCTTAAATCAACAGTACATTAGTTACTGGTTGATCCAGTTGAGCCACCTGGCTAACGGTAGGAAACGGTCAACATTCGACTGTTTGAATCTAAACGTCAGCTGTAGTTTCCTGGAGGTAAGCAACAAAAAGGCTAGGTCATAGTTCACAGATGCGGCCAAGAATTCCATGCATTTAGATGAAGAAATTCAACCCAAAATGACCCATAAATAAGAGGAGGAGTAATGAGCGAAACTTGATGTTGTAGTCCTACATAATACACCAACGTGTTGCAAGGAGCACAAACAAACCAATGCAAACCAATTAGTTCTTGCTCAGCGATGAAAATAAAATGGGATTCATACATATTTGCAACATTGTGCCTCGTGTGTCTCGTTCTACACCTTCAGAATAAAAAATAATAAAAGAACATATTTGAACAACGGTTGACATCAACAAACTGACGTCATTGGCTAGTGGGTTTTCCTATAGGCTATGTTTAACTTGTTTCCAAGCTGTAAACACTGAAAATACCTTGTTTCTACTCCTTTTTATTCTATACTGGATATCTATCAAAGTCTATAGGTCAACACCATGCAACACATTCCTTGGAATAGCTTTCCAGTAGAATCATGCAATGAGCAGGGCAAATGATAAGCAAGTCCCAGTGTGGAGAAAAAAAGGTGTTTAAATTACATTGGATGGGCTAATGGGGAGAGAGGAAGGGAGGGAGGGAGGGAGAGTGGGAGAGACAAAGGGGCGGATACAAAAGAGGTATCATCTGTGCTAAGTAACTAAAACAGCATTCTGCTATTAATGCTGGTTTCCTCATATCAACTAATAATAATAATAATAACTATTATTCCACTTCGATTTTGCTGAAGGAGGTGAGTGGGGACAGAAACCAACAATGAAGTTGAAGATACTGCACCAGTATCACCATCTGCTGTTTAAACAGGTGACAACTCCAACGCTACAACATTGCCAAGTCTTGTCTCATGATTTGCAATGCTTTGCATGACAAAGACCTCTGATAGTCATCAACAACTAACCAACCAACAGCAAAAAAAATATTTGTTCTATATGTTCTTTGCGAGTTTCATGAATGATAACCATAATGTTATTGTTAAAGCTGCAACGGTGGCCGTCCTATCTGCGTGTCCATGTGTTTTCTCTGATAAATTAACATTGTTCCTATTCCTGCGATGACACGGCCCATTTGGTGGCGTGCATAAAGAGGAACAGCCTGTAGTGCACCCATCAATACAACGTGTCCATGGCCCCACACTGCCTCTGAGCTCGCTGGATGAGAGTCTGCAGCCAAGCCCCGGTTGCTCTCCTTTCCCCTTCTCAGCCTGATCCAATGTCACGTTAAAAAAATGACCCGATAAGCATATGTGAACCAATGAAAGAAGTACACCGTGCTTGCACTTGTTCAACCCAGGAGAAATACACAATGCCTTCTGATGTATGATATGATGTGTTTTCCTTTCATAAACAACCCTCCACTGTTGCTATTGAGAACCAAACAGCCATGTAAAGCACTGCAGCTTCCATTGTGGGTAGAACTTGATTACTTCAGTCACGAGGTTACAGATAGTTGCTGCAAGTATATTTGGTGCTGTAGGAAATGCACTGCTTTGCAGGAAGCCTCTGATTGTTGTGAGAGAGTGTGGGTGAGGCATTTCTTACACATTATTGTACAAAAAAACAGCAGCCTGTCATTGCTGAATAAATTAACCTCCTAATGACAACAACTAGGTGAGAATCAGCGTCTTTCGAATGGGGATGATTATTGATTAAACTGGTTGGCTTTAACATTCACAACTTGACTAATGTGTGACTAACCTTAACACGACAATGTATTGATTAACCCATTCCTTTAAAGCCCAAAGTCCAATTAAAATAAAGTGTGTGTGTATGTGTAAGTGTATGTGTATGTGTAAGTGTAAGTGTATGTGTATGTGTGTGTAATATTATGTTCAGACTTGCTTGTCATATCATCATATCAAAAAGGAAACACCGATTTGATTACGTTATCATTTTTACCAGAACCACATGCTTCCCACCTGACCTCCAACAACCCAGTGGACAACTTAAGCACAGTTCATTATGGCAGCGCCGACCTTACGGAAAACGTCAACAAAAGCCAGTTAACTGCTAACTGTCCCCGACGACAGTTCATCAGTCAACTGGTTTGGCAAAAAAAAATGCCAAGCATCCGAGTTCGTCGAGTTGTGGAAACTTTTAGTATTATAAAAGTTATAGTATTTCAAGTGAACGAGTTGAATGACTTGACGAACGTCACCTGTCGAGACCGTCGTTACAGACTAACCCCAGGAGAGGCTGAAGACCGGAGGAAGAGCAGGGAGAAGAGTCGGGGGGAACTTAGTGAAGAGGCCATGGGAGTATTAAACAGGTTATCACTTATCACTTAGCACCGCCGTACTTCGCCAGGGGAATATAAACAAACAAACAAACAAACAAACAAACCCGACTCACCGAAAGACGACGGGAGCTAACGTAACGTTTTGGGACTTGAAACTACCGGCTAGCTAGCATATTGTTTAGTCCATACCACACACAATTCGGATGAATTGTGTTTAACAGAGGAACTCATTCAAAACACCGCGACGACGAAAGCGACGGGAACAGACAACGCGTAAAGGCAATAAAACAGGGTTGTACCAGCTGCTGCCGTGTCCACCGGAGCATCCTCGCAAAATGCCTTCCGCCTGAAGTAGCCAGCAGTGTTGCTAGCAACGGCTAGCCACTAGCTACTCCAACTAAATCTTTCAAAAGCATCAATATCTTCCTCCGAAGGCAGGTCTCCCGGTTCGCGTCACGCCACGCAACGGTGTGGCGCAGTTGTGCGGTAAAACCCGACGACTTCCATCTCCCCGCGAACGTATAATAACCCCGAATAAAGTCCCCCGGGTGAAAGTGACAGGCGGCTTGGTGAGGGAGTCCGACCCACACGCTACACCTCTGTTGGCCACGACCGCTTTAGAGTGCGGCGCGGAGCGGAGGAGGCGGACCCTCACGCCCCCTGCCTGGGCTCACTGCCTCCACAGCCTGGGCTCACTGCCTCCACAGCCTGGGCTCACTGCCTCCACAGCCTGGGCTCACTACCTCCACAGCCTGGGCTCACTGCCTCCACAGCCTGGGCTCACTACCTCCACAGTCTGTGCTCACTGCCTCCACAGTCTGTGCTCACTGCACATGGACGCTGTGTTGTGCTTGCAGTTGGAACCACTGTAGTCAATAGTCGTTATGTGTAGCCCAC
>OMNR01036523.1:0-10943 GCA_900303205.1 Mora moro
GCAGACTTCACAAGTTGCCTCGATACACTAAGTGTGTGTGTGTGTGTGTGTGTGTGTGTGTGTGTGTGTGTGTGTGTGTGTGAGAGAGTGAGAGAGAGAGAGAGAGAGAGAGAGAGAGAGAGAGAGAGAGAGAGAGAGAGAGAGAGAGAGAGAGAGAGACAGAGAGAGACAGAGAGAGAGTGTGCGTGCGTGCTGTGTGCCCTACAGCATCACACATAACGAGAGGGGTTTCTAGTAAGAGTCAGCTCTGCACGACAGCGTGTATTTCCGCGAGACAATAAACCATCTTCAGATTACTCATGGCAATGTGCTCCCTGCATTTTTCCCATGCCCTCCTGATGTAGGAGCGTGGCATTCTACACAATCACGTCCCCCAGTTCACAATAGAGGAACGTGGGTGAGCTGGCGTCACCGAGGGTCTCTTCCTAATGACCAGTGACTGGAGCGCAGACTGGCACTGGGGTGCCTGGTAGTGGCCTTCCATTGGTCGGACTTCTCGGGAAATCAAGTCTGACACGACATGGATGCTGTCTATTCGCTGTCACTGGAAAACTATGGAGGTGAGATGTCAGATGGAGCCCCATTTCCCCACTCCACTCAAACCTGTTTGTCCGCATAATTAGTGCAGGTCACATTTTAAAATGTAAGTTTCAGCTCAGTAGTGTGTTTTCTGTGGGCGTGCAAAGCTTGTGGACGACCAATAAAACTGACAGACTCACAGGATGACCCTTTGTTCAGTTGGGGGTGTAGTTTTATAAGTTAGATCATTTGAACTGTTTCTGTTCCGTTCCCTCACACAACATACGAGTGCTCAACCACGCTACATTTTGGAAAATATCCAGGTCCAACTAAATGTATTGCTATTGTTTATCTGTAATAGCAATATATATAATAGACGAGTGAAGGGCAAATACAACAGTTTTGACATTCATTTGTAAAAGGTTTGCATGGAGAGGTTTCGAATTTGTTATGAACTCACAGCCTTACATTACATAGTAAAAATAGTAACAGAGCATCTTGTTTTACTTCTGCCCTGCAGCGACGACGAAGTTATGAAATAACATTCTTGGTCTGATTAAAGATCAAACGTCTCGCCACAGTATGGGGCTGGTGAGTAACCATGATGAGACCAAACCAAAGACCATTAAAAATGACCCTGGGGCGCCATCTAGTGGCTTGATAGAATACTGACCTATTTTCATCATCCAAGACAAACATTCTTTACATTTTTTGTCCAAATGTCCAAAAGAATAAGAAAAAAAATATATAGGAACGCAATATGGGTCTTCTTTTATTCAATAATAATACATATTTTGTAATAACATACATACTCTATTTATAATTAAATCTGTAACAATGAGTGAGTCGCGACTCACGAGTAAACGTAGCGTCAAACGGATGGCCGACAACCTTTGGCGCACCAAGGAACTGCTGGTGGAGTTTGTTGGTCGACACTGCCTCCTGTGGGAGTCTTTAGGTATCACTAGACACGGGGGGGAGCGACAGTGACATTTGGAGGAATTATTAATTAACAGTAAAACGTGTAGTTCCGCACCTGACCACAAGAGAGCGCTAGTAGCCACCAATCTAACGTTGGTGCGTAAAAAGACACGGAGACGAACAGCAGCTTTTACCAAGTCTTGCTTTAGCAACATAACACATTGATACACGAGAGACAGTAGTGCAGTTTTTAACACGAAGAGACATAATATCGCTTCTACGTGTCATAATTGCATGGATTATGTTGAGGGACAAAATAGCCCTCCAAAAGCCCAGGTCATGAGAATTGTTTAAAATAAGTTTATTTATTACTTATAGATCTTAGTCAGAGAACACGCTGCTAATAGTGACCTTGTTAAAAGTAACTATGGCCTAATGGCAGCCTTCTAATTGCATAGTAAAATTATTTAGGCCTATAAAACCATTATATGCCTCCCTTGTTGTAATATAGGCCTAATACAATACAATTAGCCTACCACAATCAATTGTTTAACTTCATTATAGCCTTCGTTTACCAAGCAAAAAATAAAAGTCATTAGAATAGCTTGGTTTAGCCTACTTGGAGCTCTTTATTGCGTAAACCACAATCGAATTGAAGTGTTGTCAACGAAGCCTACATATTGTAGGTCTACATCAAAAAAGAGAGATTTAGATGATTCAGATTTCATTCCTTTTTGAATGACTGAAAGGCTTCCTTTCCTCCTGTTCCGTGTATCATCCGCTCATTAGGCTATAGGCCTATGTCAAGTAGCCTATGTGATGAAATAGTTACATCAAATAAAAAAAAGTTTAAATAAACAAATAAAAAATACAAGATTGGCATGCGACGCCTGTGACATCAGGGCTGGAGCGTGTTGGCGTGGGTTGAGGGATCGCTTCCTTCTAACCGGAATTAGCTGTGAAGTGCGACCTTGAGGTGTGAACATGGAATGAGTATGAAAGTAAGCAGGCCTAAGCCTCGTCTTGCCCCCGAAAAGTCCCACGTTGCACCTCGTTTGCACTAAATAACATAACAAACAAGATTACAGCAATTTGCCGAATGTGTGGACGATAATGTGACTTTCATTAAGTTTTAATGAATATAAGCCACCCGGTGAATTCCCAAATAACTCTATGGCTATTAGGCCTATTGTTGCATTTTTAAACCAGAGACTCAATAATGCGTAAATGAATGGATGCATGAAATGCAACATAACATAACATGAGAATTAAAACGGCCTTCACCAATGCGTCTAGGCGCTGCTTTTTTTGCGCTTGCAAACTTCAGAAGTCTTAACATTTGCATGCGGAAGAGCGCTGCAGACGCACGGCGCTGCCTATGACAACCTCTACTGTATAGGCTCGTGAAACCTGTGCGTGCGATAGGCTAAACGTGTTAATGTATTCATGGGAAGCGAACCTTTTGATGTTCGGGATAGGCCCACCGTGAGGTGATGACGCGCAGCGCGGGACGCGGCGCGAGGGGACAGTTGGGCCGACACCATCGTCCCAGACGTCATTTGGATGCAAATCCCCAAGACGCGAGGAGCTTCCTGACGTCAGGCCCAGATTAGCATGCCGCTCGTACCTTGTCAACAGAGCCACACTATGGAAGGCTAGAGCAGCGCAGGACCTGCAGGCCGCCTATCATTTTGGGAACGTCTTGGGACTATACGAGCCGCGGTTTACGGATTGTTTTACGCGTATAGATATATAGTTACAGTGTGACCATGTCACCGTAATATATATATATATAGCTTTTTTTTATTTTGAAGTTATTGCACGTTTTGTGTTGTTTTTCTATGTGTATTTAGTCATCATGTATGTTGGATATATACTGGATAAGGACAGCAACATGTATCACCAGGGTCCCGTGAGGAGATCCAGCATCAATCTCCCTCCGCAGAACTTTGTCTCGTCCCCACAATATCCAGACTTCACGGGATACCACCATGTGCCCAACATGGAAACGCACACCCAGTCTGCGGGCAACTGGGGACCTTCATATGGCGCGCCGAGGGAGGACTGGGGCGCGTACAGTCTGGGACCACCTAACGCTATTCCTGCGCCATTGAACAACTCGTCCCCGGGACAGGTTTCTTACTGTTCGCCTGAGTACACCCATATGCACGCCCCGAACTCCGCCGTGTTACAACCGCCACCAGAGAACATTAATATTGCACAACTTTCACCCGAAAGGCGCAATTCGTACCAATGGATGAGTAAAACGGTGCAATCGTCTTCCACTGGTGAGTTTGCGGCAATCTTCAGTTTTGACTTGTGATCATTTTGGCATGTGTTTCGTGTGTCTCCCGAGTAAACATGCCAATGCACAATATGTATTTTGTGTGTGTGAGTTTCGATGTTTTAAAGTTGCTGTGGAATTCGTTTAAAGTTTACTGGCGTCTGTAGGAATAGCAATAGGGGAGAATAGTAGCCCAATAGTAAAAGTGTTATTTATTAAGTTATTATTGATGTAGGGCTAATACGTCAACGAGAACGGAAAATAAAATACGAAATAGTTCGTTCGTTAGTTTCGTTATTAAATGTTTCGTCAAAGTCAAACCTAACTTACCAAAACATTTCGGAAGTTATTATGCTACGTCACTTTTGAATGTCGGCCTAGTAGTAGACAACTTTTTAGGCTGATATAGGCCGAATGTCTTTAAGCATATATTTTTTAAAAAATGAATTAATTTGGGAACTCAAAATATAACCCAGGAGTAATCATACAGGGAAAACTAAATCGAATTATAACGAAAACGTGTTCTAATAATAATGTATCGACAAGGCATTCCTGCAGCCGAAATATAAAAAGGTGTTTGCCATCGGCGCCAGGCGCACTTGTTATGCTAATGAGCTTACACTTATACAGCACATGTGAAGTCGACTTCCCTGGCACATTGTTGTCGGTTCTGTGGGTTATCCGTCATATCCAGGCGTTGGCCCCCTCTCCCAACACCTCTTGACTTTGATATGCACCGCTCTCTCTTCCTCTCCAACAGTTATATTGCCGGAAAAGAGTCACGTGTTCCACAGCAAATGTCTCGACTGCTGTATGCTGAAGTCCCAGCATACCTTATATATAATTCCCTTAAACCAGTTGTTGGAACAAATCATTCGCTTATTTTCATGTGTTGAATTTATTTATTGAAGTTTTAAGCGCAGCTTTGCGGCGAAACTACCACAGTTAATTTTGTAGGCCTGTAATTGAGGCCTACATCCCCAAAATATGTCAACTCAATGACTTATAGAAACTAATATCAACTTGATGTAGACCTAGGTTATGTATTATGCATTAGTTAGTCCTATATTTATTAAAATTGACGAAACACAAAATACCTTTTTGGTTTGTAGGACAGTATCGGCATAAATCATTTCGATCCTGAAAAATAAATACATGAATAATAAAATTGTATTAGGCTGCTTAAATCTGTCAAATAAATCTGCCTTAGTTGGTGAATACAGCGTCTTAACAAACTTTAAATTGTCTTTAATTTCGTTATTTGCCGTGCCTTGCTATTAAGGGCCTACTCATTCATATTGTCAAATGTATTCCAAAGCTCATGATATGCTAATGATATAAAATATGTCTTGAGTGAACTATATGTTTTAATTCGAAGTCAAATGTATTACCTACAATAGGCCTGCACATCACCACAATACAGCCTGTGCCTTTTCAGAATGGTTTTCTGAAACATGTCTGATAGTGTTATGGGCTACAGGAGGAGCTGTGTTGTGTGTCGGCCTACCTATGTTCAAAATCACATCAAAGCCAGAGCAGAAAACCAAGTCTATCTTTGATCGATTTGAGTGAATCTTTATCTAAAAACCCCCACTATAAAGATCAAGCCGATAAATGGACTAGTCCAGGCCCGTCGCAGGGGACTTAAAATAAAGGACAGGCCCCGAATTGTGTCTGTTTACTTCGTGTATGTATTTGTATTTTTATTTGAAAACACGTTGTCTTTATTTGTATTTTTTTCTTCTTTTATTTGAAGGTAAAACGAGAACAAAGGAAAAATACAGAGTGGTGTACACGGATCACCAACGGCTGGAGCTGGAGAAGGAGTTTCACTTCAACAGATACATCACCATCCGGAGGAAGGCGGAGCTCGCAGCCAACCTCGGCCTCTCGGAACGACAGGTAGACTTGCTTTTCCCCCCTAATTTTGCGCTCACTTTATAAAATCCAAAACATAACCTTTCTTCTAGTCAAGAAATATTGTCTTCACGTTTTTGCTAAAAAAAAAAAAAATCCCCTTTCTCTTCGCAATTTGCAGGTGAAAATCTGGTTCCAAAATCGCAGAGCAAAAGAAAGGAAATTAATCAAGAAGAAGATGGGCCAGTCGTACGGGAGCGGGGGCTCGGTGCACAGCGACCCCGGCTCCGTGAGTCCACTTCCAGTTCCGGGGTCCCTCAGTCCGACAGACATCCACGCCTCCCTTTATCCACCACAGGGTATGAACACCTTGCCACCCATCAGGAATATACAACAACAACAACAACAACAACAACAACAACAACAACAACAGCAACAACAACAACAAGTGACTGTTACTCAGTAAATTCGCTGCTGGACCACATAATATAGTATAACTGAGCACTCCGATATGCTGAAAGGACACTTCCTATAAACTTGGACACAGAGACCCATGAGGATTATTATTGGGATCCTGAAGAGAGATACCAAACAAGCTGATGTATAGACCGACACGTTGGAGGCTCTTGAAATATTGGTTTTATAGAATAGATTTAATAATGGAGTAAAATAATCGTCGTGTTTCAAATGTAGTTCTTAAAAGTGTTTGTGTTATTGATAACATGAATATCACTTTGTATGTTTAACGCGTATGTGTTTGTTTGTATAAAAAAGAAAAGAAAAAAAAGAAAAGGTGAACTGAACGGACTGTGTGTCGCCCATTCGGACAGACGTGTTGTGTGCTCGTCCAATAGTCTATGCATCTCTGCCATTTCAGCACATTTAAATCTTTTGTAAAAACAGGGCAAATAACCGAATTCTAGTGTCTTGGGGGGACTATTTGTTTGATGGCAGCGTTTAAAGTGTAAATAAATTGGTTTTTTTTAAGTAAGTCTACCTTTTGTTTGACAATTATTTCGTTGTTTGATGGGTTTTATTTTAGCATTTCACCTCAAACTGTTTCGATATGAATGGTGCTATTTCTGCCCACAAGCTCGTAGCCGTAACATTGTAAATGCATCCATAAATTAGCTGTTTGACCGTGGAAATTATGATATTTTACAAGCCAACACATGAATTTAGACCTGTAAATGGTAGACCTGGTGTTTACAAACCAATGCTCATTCGTTTCAAATATTGCTTTTTATAATTTGATCATACTATAGGCTAATTGAATGCAGTATTGCATAGGCCCATAGTCCTATATAGGCTACTTATGTAATTAACTTGGGCCTAATTGGTAATAATGCAATTATATTCATAAGAAAAGCCTTGGGGGACAGGTGTGTTGTCAATACGTAATTTGCTCTGCTTGTATTCGGTTTCATTTGTTATTTTCTTCGTTGATGTTGGCTAGATAGAATTAAATATAGCCTATAGGCTATTATGTAATGAGTTTCCTGCGTAATCTAGGCCTAGTAAAATCTAAAATATTACACAAATATAAACGAACTAGTGTCATCATCATCATCAAGTCTTTATGGCTGGGCATGGAACAATGGAGATGAACAAAACAACAGAACATGTCATCTAGGGATGACTAAAAGACTTAAAGGAAACGATGTGATCCGCACTGTTCAAAATAAACCCAAACTCAGCGCCTTGTCTGCGCATGCGCAACTGCGTAGCTTGACGTCATGAGCGTCCTGCTGCCCAACATGGCGGACTTTGACACCATATACGAGTTAGAAGACGAAGACGAAGACCATGTAGTGAGTGAAGAAGTCCTGTCCAGATATTGTCCAGAGCCCGTGGTCGTGAGAGGGGCCGGGCACATTACAGTGTAAGCAAAAACATGTCGTCTCGTATTTATTGGCTTTTATATGACCTGGTCTGAACTAGCTTCATGCTAGCCTGCTAGTTCACGTCAATCACAACATCTGACTAGCTGCACAGCGACTATCTGTCGTGTGGAATAACAAACAACAAGTCTTTACGCGTTTCATGTGAACTGCTCGGGGATTATGTTGACTTTCAGGTGTTTAAGCGTTGTGTAGAAGTCAAGAGAATCCACTGTCACGTCTAGGTGCTAACATCACAATGTCTTTGTTTTCATTAGTGTGATGATTGGTCTGCCAGATGTACAGTATTTCATCAACTTGACACAGTCTGCTTAATATAATTTATGATCTTTTGTGCAAGGGGATATCATCCTTGAACCTGTGACAGGCGCGGTGGTAGGCTACTAGTCAATGAAATAACTAAACCAACTTTTGGTAACGACTTAATTTAATCCTTTGCTATTTCTTGCCGATTTTGTCCTTTTGTAAAGATTCCCTTTCAGACTACATGAAAATTGGTACATACTTTTTGGAGACTATTCAGATCCGATTTGGTTCCAGTCTTTATGATACATATTTGTAAAAAAGAATAAATAGTCAACTATAGTAATAGTAGACACGTTTATAACATACCAACCCCTAACCAAGCGTACAGCTTATTACTAACTCTTAATAACAATGTTGTTTTCCAAAGAGATTGTAGAACAGATTAATTAACAACTAATTTCTGAAGTGTCGAATTATCATCATGGAGGAGCATCAGCGTCAAATAAATGTCCCACATAGCTTATTATTATTATTATTATTTTCTAATTATTATTCAG
Source organism: Mora moro (assembly GCA_900303205.1). Taxonomy (NCBI): domain Eukaryota; kingdom Metazoa; phylum Chordata; class Actinopteri; order Gadiformes; family Moridae; genus Mora; species Mora moro. The sequence continues at coordinate 8,286 of OMNR01036523.1, forward strand.
CTTTCTGATTTCATCGCTCTATTTGAACCTGTGATTATCGTATGGTCTTAGTTTACGATGTAAGGTGTTAATCTTGATATTAATTTTAAAATGTTTCCATTGATTTACAGGTTTGGATTGAGCAACAGATTCGATACAGAGTTCCCCGCCGTTCTCACAGGAAAGGTACAGTTAGACTTCATGCACGACTGTCTTTGTCATCTCTTCTGTCGTTCGCTGGACCCTCTTCCAATTCCATGGGAATCGGGGGGGAAAAAAAGGGCAGTTTAACCCCCCACAATACTATTGTTCTTTCGGTTGCCTTTGGAGAAAGCCAACCTCCCTAAAGTCCTCTTTTCAGGGACGGCTCGGGTGTAACGGCGAGGCGTTTGAAGCGGCGCGCACCAAAGTGTCCTGAATGCTAGCTCTGTCAATGAGTAAGCCCGGCTCCGCTGGGCAGGGGAGCGACCCTAGTGTTTGGGACGGTACAGTTCCAGGTGATAAACGAATGGAAGAAAGACCGCGCAGCACACTAGAAAGGAAGGCTTCCTGGGCTGGACGCTGGAACACAAAAAGGCTGCAGGGGCAAGCGCAGGCCCAGGGAAGTATGGGGCAATAAACGGCCCTCTCGGTATTGTGACCCAGGGTGACATGTGATGGATGAGGTCACAATTATGATGATTGAAGGGTGCAGATCAGGCCCTGCTGGTCTTTATTCCGAGGTCTGTGGCTGTTTGTGAAGAGACCTTTGCATCCTGTCATAAAAGCTTACGACCCCTGTTTTATGGCGTACAGACTGAGCAAGGAATGAGCATCCATTCATGTTGTTTGGCTGCTGCTGCCACAGGCAGTGAGCTTATCTGCCCTTTGAGTCTCCCCTTGCCTTCAGTGGTCTAGAGCTTGGTTAGCAAGTCACAAACGTACGCTTAAGAGATCCCATCTCATCTCTGGACAGCATCTCGCTGCATGTACCTGTTGGTTTTTCTCTGGAAGGTCTTTGATCCTGGACAGGTTTCTTTTTGTAGGCAATGAGGAAGCCTTCTGGATTGGTACCTCCCCAGCAAGATTTTGAGTAGCCTCGCCCTCTCTTTCTCCCATCGGGGTTTGCGGCGGTATATTCCATGCCGCAGTGAATGAATTGAGCGTCTTTCAATTCAATTCAGTTCGTGAACCGCTGTTGGTGTTTCCCTCCCTTTTTTTCACAATAAAAAAAAACATCTTTGTTTTTGTTTTCCGTTAGGTAGCGCCAGAGGAGTTCAAAACGAGCATCGGCCGCGTGAACGCCTGCCTGAAGAAGAACTTGCCGGTGAACGTGAAGTGGCTCCTCTGCGGCTGCCTGTGCTGCTGCTGTACAGTGGGCTGCAGTCTGTGGCCCGTCATCTGCCTCAACAAGAGGGTGAGGCCCCCTCCCCCCGGGCCCCTTCTGTGGCGCGTGCTGCGCAGTCCGACCGACTCTCTCCCTGAAATCAGCACTAATTACTCTAAGGGCTGTTGCAGCAACCCAGAGTAATCCAGGTGTATTGTAGGAAAGCACGCGCGGCAATAACCCAAGTCCTGTTCAATTAGTGGCCCTGTGTAGAAATGATACGTGTGGTGCATTATGGGCCCTCGCTTGGCCTCAAGGGCCCAGCGAGGGTCATTTAAAAGGTGTTGTTACTACGCAAAATTACTGACAACAAAGTGGAAATTACTAGCTGGTAAAATGGGAGTCCAGTCCATAAATCCTGATACTTTGCTTGGTTTGGGTTCCTGCTAACTGGTTAAGTACGTGTACATTTCAGTAAAGGCTGATCTCTCTCTCCTTTTTTCTGTTAATGTTTTTTTTTTCTCCAACAGACAAGGCGGTCAATTCAGAAGTTGTTGGAGTGGGAAAATAACAGGTTATACCACAAGGTAGGTGTAAAAAAAAACATTAGTCATTAGGATCACAGCAAAAACCCACTGCTCCTTAACACGTCAGAGCTATGCTGAGTCAGATCTGCTGATGAGCACGGGGTCGGCAGGGGCAGACTGTGAGGTCGGGAGCAAAAAAACGCTGTGTTAATTTTGTTTTGTCTCACAGCAACAAATTACCACTGCTAGCCGTACAAAGGCATAAAGGAAACTCTTCAGGCTGTCTGGCCACAGTTTGACCTCGGCGAGACCAGACAGCCCCTGACACCCACCCCCACCCCTCCTGTGAAAGTGGACATTCTGGACAGATTTCCCTTTGTTTATCTGTGTCTTTGTTTGTCCGTGAGTGTTTGTTTGTCGGGTTGACTCGCTCGCTCACCATTCCCCTGTGCTGTCTTCTCTCCTTAGCTTGGGCTGCACTGGAAGTTCACCAGGAGGAAATGTGAAGGCAGTAACATGATGGAATATGTAAGCCACACTCCTTATGCAACTCTGTACTTGAGATTACCTTAATTGATTATTTTAACAAGTAAAGTAAAATTGCCAATTCCCCCTCCCCTCCCATCTCCTCTCTATAGGTGATTCTTGTAGAGTTCTTGCCCAAATATCCTATATTTCGGCCGGACTGAGGAGGCCGCATCGACGATGGGACGCGCGGTCCTTAAATCCACTCCTTAGTGCCTTGTATATACACACACGTTACACACCATGTTGGAAAGAGGGGATCCGCACTGGAGTCGCGCCCTGCCCCCCCCCCCCCCCTCCCCCTCCCCCCCTCTTCCCTCC
>OMNR01036524.1:0-17691 GCA_900303205.1 Mora moro
GTCCAATGGGCCCGACAGCTTCTAGAACCACTTGCACTCATTTACAGGAGATCTCCCCTGCTGGGCGCTAAAAGACCCTATGGTGTTAATTACACTTCCACTAAATGGAGAATCAAAAACAACAACAACAACAACAACAAAAGCAACAACAGCAGCAACAATAACAATAACTACAGCCAAATGATATCACAGACAAGTTTAACGGCAAGTGACACAACTTTGCACCCTGTTTTAAATCAGAAGCACTCGAATACTGTATATAATGTGCTGTTTCATCGTATTCCACATAATTGTGCAGAAAACGGATGATGATTCTAATCAACAAATGCTCATGTTTAACCACTTTGGGCTTTGGGATGAACACGTGTCGGCCGAGCCACTCTGATCAGCAAACCCGGTCAAAGAGTCAAACCAGAGTCTGTAATCCATGGTTGCAAGTACTTCATGATGTGGCAGAATGAAAGCAACATATACATGCTTTATTTAACTATGAAACACATTAACTGGGTAATGCTTTTTTTTCTTTCTTTTTTTTCGTACAATTCAAGTGCTCTTCACAGTTGTATTCACGCGCTGACATCAACATGCTTCTTGATCATGCGCATGCATTTTGTGCTGGGTTCAAAGGTTTAAACATAGAATATGAATTATATGCGCCACTTTCATATATGCACCCCTTGCAGGTACATTTGTATTCACACATGTTCAAGCAATTTACCTAGTAGGGGTCATGTACTGTATCGTCACGGGGCTGAATCAAAATCCCAGGGAATTGTGGCAATTTAACAGGCATGTTCGATTTTTTTCATCTGCTAAGTGGAAGAGTGAATCTAGACTAGCGTTACCAATGGAATGATCAATTCAGAATTACCTCCTGTTTTAAGTCCTGTTTTAAGTGAAGCCGTTGCTGAACAGTGGCTGACTTCTCGGTTAGAGCAAGGAGTGTGTCACGGTCACATCAGAACCTGTTCCAGATTGAATAATGCAGGCAGTGTTGCTGGTTACCTTACCAATCTCATAATTCATACAACAATTAGCTCACGTGGTGATTTTATGTTTAACCTAGAGGGATTTTTTTGTTTTACCGCATTGCGACTTGTAAATGCTTTTCACTATAGCTGAGCATCTGCTTCTACATTTATCTTCAACTTTTCTCCCTGGGTTGAGTTTGGCTGTTTGGGTGCACCCGTCCTTTGTCATAACACTTTTAATTAAATGATACCTATGCCACTGAGTGCCATTATGCAAAAAAGGCATCCCGCATGCTATGCCTCCATCAATAGTAATTTATGAGCAGTGAGGTGCATAACTAATTGCAACATTAATCTATGCAGAAAGTCACAAGATTATCATCTGCTAGTCAATCCATCTCTGCAAAAAAAGTCAGAATCAGCTCATTGTGACCAGGTGTTTACTTGGTAAATGAAAAAAGATTTGGGGTTGGCGAGTATAACATTTCTAATTAATCATTTTGCAAGTTTTCAGATTGTGGACCACTGGCACCGATGATTCAAACCATATCAACCCAATGCTGTGTTGGAGAGCCGCATGATTTGTGACAAGACGATGATTAGCTGATGCGGCGAAAATGTTTCCAAGCTGTCTTTGAATATTAACTATCAGTTGCATTTGATACAGTGCTTATTTATTTGTGCTTGCATTTATGCTTTTGTAATGAGCTGTTGTTGTCGCAAAAGTGTGCCATTTCCTTCAGGGAACGCATCAAGTACAACTTAAATGTCAGTAATGAATAACCTCGAGGGTATGACACTGCTAACGTCCCTGATGCAATTCCACCATAATTTCACATTTAGACTAAAGGCATCAACGCTGCACTTTGCTTTAATATCCTGCCTGTAATTATGAGTATACTGCATGGTGCAAAAGTCCTCCGCTGCAGCAGCTGAAATCAAAAAGGTGGATGCCTTTTCTTGTTGGTATTGGTTATCAATGCATTTTAACAGTATATGAACGTGTAATCACAGATCCTTGTAGTGATGTGGGATTAGATGTATGGTCTGGCATAACAAGCCAGTAAGTATAAATGCTTTCCGATATATGCTTTGCTTGTTCTCAACATCACTTTGGATAAAAGTGTCTAAATGTAAATGCATTTCATCAAAACATCGTTTTCAGCAGTTATAGGTGTGAGCAGGGAACGTGGATATCGCTGCATGAAATAAAGTTTGCTTTCAGTTTACAGTGGGTGTCCACACAGCCCAGTCAAGCAACAACACAAAAAATACCAATGATCACAAGGGCTACTGAGACAGGCGGCAGCTGAAACTCCTTGCATCAAGAAGACAAAAGTAAACAGTGGGGAACTTCGTTGATACTTTGGGAGAGATCTGCAGCTTTGTTTGTGCTAGCATACCATACCCGCCCTCATTGTGGGGAAGACTTTGCGTACTTCTAGTCATGGAACAATATTCCTCGTTGCCAGAAATGGATATTTCTGTGTTTCTATTTTGTTCAAGTATTATATTTTTTTCTGGGTCAAGAAAGTCTCCCTTCCTATCCACTGTTGCTTGTAATCTGTCTTACCCAGCCTATTGCACACTCTGTGGAATTAATGTACTATATATTTATTTTGCTGCTTGAAAATGCCTGACAACCTGTTAGAGAAGCTCTGTCCTACAAGATAAAGAAACCATAGACATACATACATCCATATTGACAGATTTCAATTATTGATAAAAAAAAAAAAGTAGGCAGGTTTTACTCTTTTACTCAACTTTAAGAATGATTTAATGGATTTTTGTTACCTTCAAAGAGAAAAAGCTTGGTACAATTAATACAGAACCTTTCCAAACAAAATCTGAATAGCAAATCTGTAAATGGACATTGTATTTCTTTGGAATTCGTGCTCATAGACTCGGCAATGCCATTTAGATGTGTTGCAGCAGGCACATACAAACTAAGTCCGGAGTCGCCGTGATCAGAATCTCTTCCGTTCTGCGGTAATCGCTTGCATTATGAGGTCGACTTGCGGCGGCCCGGCAACCAGGCCACACGCAGGTGGCGGGTAATTGGATAGGATGTCACTCACTCCTGAGGATGTCTGCCTTCCGCTGACCTGGGGATTTTCTCTCCCATAAGCACAGGAGCAGAACTAATGGCCATATCTACAGGCAGAATCCCCAGGTTAGACCCTGGTGGGGTTTTTTTTTTTGATTCCACAGGTTGACAGGGTTACTGTGTGACACAATGTGAAAATGAGTCTTTGAGGATCCAGCTGCACCTGGGGATGACGATGCTGACTATGCCAGTATTTGGGCCAAACAGAACATGCGTAAAAATAGCGGTGACGAGTGTTCTCCCCTTGTTTCACACTTAGTTGAATTGGGGACATGGCAGGTCACAGTTTAGACGTGGATACCTTGTTCTGTGTCCGGTCCTGGCACAAAATGACATACTGTATACTCTAGAGGTCCAAAAATGAATAATTTACCATAACACATTAGAGCTTAGATCTACCCAAGCCCGTGCATTTTATGTCTGAGCCCGGCATGGGCCTGTCCCATTGGCCAAAACGTTCTTAGTAAGTTGGCTGTTTATAAGTAGGCCTAGGCAAAACTGATTGAGTTGTTTGAATGACAAAATCTGTTCAGAATTACGTGCGGGATCTTCCTGAATAGCCTACTTCCTCTCGCAAAAACAGAACACTTGTGTGTTTCAAATCGTAACCTTTGATTGACTGGTGATAAAAACATAATTGACACAAGGATTCCGATTTTGCGGTACAGAGAAATTTGAATGTATCTGTTCAGAATTACGCATGGGATCTTAATGAATAGTGCAACACAGAAGCGAAACTGCGTGTTTATTAGAAACTATGTATCGATCACATTAATTGCTACATATGGTTTAAGGTAACAATGTTATAATAAATATAACATTCTGGTTATCACACCAAATAGCCTACTCCCCCCCAATTCTAAAAAGATATTTTTTTAAAAAGACATTATATCTCGACCACGAGACCGGCCCAGCCTGGGTCCGAGGATGGAGGGGAAATTCTTACCTGACCCGGCACGACCCACGGGCCATGGGCCCTACCTACAATAGGGCTGTGTATTCATCAAAATCAAATACATGCAAGATGAGATCCAAACATGATATAATCTTGAACCACGTATAACAGAGTAACGTCATACCTTATCTTATTCATTTATGAGTAGATGACAAGCCTAATGCCTGTATTATGGTATTATTAAACCAGTATTGTAATAGTCTAAAAGTGGTTTTATTGCCATGTTGTTGTTATGATGTATATTTGTAGTTCGCTTTGCAATAGTCTCCCGTGTGCAACATATTGGGAGCTCTGTGCTCAAGGAGCCATGCTGGGCTTTGTGCTTCTGAAAATTATTTCCAGCATATCTTGTGATACTGTTAAGAGGCTTTATTTTGAGTTCTTTGCTGTCCTTGGTTCTTGCCTCTCTGGTGCCAAAGGATACTTCGTAATTCGTGTTACATTCTCTGTAGAGACCAATGGGAAGTGCTACATACTGTATGTTCCTATTGTGTCACATGAACAGTATTTGGGTTAGCTATTTGATTGTTGTGTCAACTTTCTATGTATTGCCCTTTATCAAACTCCTCAAAGGGCTTCAACAGTTCAGTTCATAAGACAGCAACCCCTAACCATGAGCGCTCCAATGGCCTTATGGTAAGGGAAAACAATTGTACTCCCAGCATTACCACACCATTTCATTGCAGGTGAAGGTAGAGAGTTACGTAATTCTATCTATAGTACATTTAGCTGCTTCTGTGGTACATAATATGGATGGCCACCATAGTCCAGGAAAGGCCAAGTTGAAGTTCTATTTGATCATGGTCGTGGAGTGAACACAGAAGAAGCAGTATCCACAGGAGAAGGGACTTTGAGGAGAACCAAGACATGCCTGCATGGCCACTGGGTCTGCAGACAGCAAGCCTATCTGGTGTGCCATCATTAGGTAGATGTACCTGCAAAAGGCCTACATTTACATTTTAATTGTAGAATTCTAAATTATTGGGTAGATAAATTAATTACAAAATCCCCTGCCTGCCTGATCTTTATATATTGCACGTTGCAGAGGCACAACACAAAGTGTCATCAGTTCTATGCACCACAAATGTATTTTGCACAACTAAGTAACCTAAAATACACAAGAGCACCAAAATGTAATAAAATGCACAACGTCTCCGGAGGATGCTAAAACATAGCAAATCTCTTTATCGTAAAAATCAGTCCATGCAGAAGTTTATTGAAGAAGGTATTATGGACAACAACACCATGACCTTACAGGTTTGCCACTTGAATAGATCATTCGATTTCTTTTTCATTACAACATGGCCTTTAATGCGACTGATGTTATTACACTACAGATGGTTATTGAATTTGTTTTTTCTTTTACATAGGCCTTTGCCTTGAGGCAGAGAAGCACACATCTTCTTTCTGCACCCAATGAACTGTGCTGCTTTTGTGGATACCGGCTGTTGCTAACACACAGTCAACCTCCACCTTGAGCCTGATGCTCCTACGTAAGCGTCCAGGACAATATTCCACTGGCACCGCAGCTGTCTCCAGTCTGCTAACCTCCCTCTCATTCTCTCCTCTCATTTGTCTTTCACAAAAAAACACACATTTACAAAACCCCCCACCATACTCAACAATTTTAATGTTGTGTTTGAAGAATGAAAACTGATTTGCACAGCACTGAAGCCACTCTGTAATCTGGAGTGATCAAAAACAAAGGTTGAACAAGCTGGAAAGAAAGAGAGATTAGGGAGATAACTCTGCATGGTCATTAAGAGATCAAAGCCACTATGCACTATCTCTAGGTACACGAAAAATTATGTGAAGTATCCACGGAGGTTTCTTGTCTGTACTTCAGGAAATTACATAAAGCTTTGTTTCCATTTCTAGGAATGGTAAAAGATGGTCCCTTTTTTATTCAAAGGTGATAAGATTAAGAGCTATAATTTGAGTGTAATATGTTAAAAATGGCATAGCATCCGTTGGCTATTAGTGAGTGAAATGCTCTGTGAAATATCTGTTCCAGTTGACTGCATGGCTGCCTCTGTATGAGACAATTTAGATTTTAGACCACTCCTGATTGGTTCGGGGAATCCATCTTGCCTGTCAATCGCAGGTGGGTGAATGCAACACTTTTCAATGACAGAGAAATGTAGGGAGGGAGGGAGCAGTGAGGGAGGGGAAGTTTTTTGTTTATTTTCCAAATATGTTATACTCTCTCTTTACTCTCAAGTCTTACCCACAGCAGCTTTAACAATAAGATAGAGGCAATACAGACTTAACAAACATGGTTTGTGAATATCAAAGACAACTACTTCATGGAATCATGGAATAATTCATATTTTTATCTGACCAGAATGAAAAAACGATCAACTAAAAATCATATTTACATGACCATTTTAAACTATGCAGACCAAGAAACTACATAATCAACCACATTCATAATGTGATACTAATCGTATCGAATACATCACTATTTGTGATAAAACACAATCATATAATTTGCATATAATAACAATTCATAACTTGGCAAAAAAGTCTGAACCTGGTATATTGTGTGTATACTGGTAGTGGTAATCAGTTTTCTTCTGAGGACTGCTAGATTCTGGGTATTTGCACTGGTTGGTCAAGGTGCGGGAAAAAAATTTCAGTTTGAGGAAAAGTGTGACATTGGGAACAGACCACTCTTTGTCCACTCTTTGTCAGCAACTAAACAAAGTCTTTTCTAATGTCACTGCTGTGGACCAACTATATGAAATAGCATATTTTCTTTCCTGATGGACAAAATCTTGAGCTGGGGAATCAACACTACCATAGCTGCCCTGGTCTCTTGATGCCTCCGATATGAATCAAAGTGCAGCTGTTTATTAGGAAGGTCAAGAGACTAAGACAAAAAAATGGAAAGGCTTCAGGTATATCTGCCCCATTTTAGCACATTTTTTGCCGGATTGTCATACAGTTACCTACACATACTCTGTCTGCAATGTGTTCAGCAACATAGCCATTAAACACTCTCTTGGTGTCACCTAAACACAAAGCTTCCCCTAAACAAAGCACAAAAGAGGGCAGATATCGTGTTCTGTATGTGCATTCATGCTCATTTTTTATCGCAGCCAAATCAGTAAAGAACAGAGCTAACAACTATGGCAGGAGCAGCAGCAACAACAACACACCCCACGGCATGTCTTTATCAGGGAGCCAAACAAAGTCATCAACCTGCCGTGGAGCCATGTAAGGGAGGGTTTTTTCCCCCCTTCATCCCAGAGTCCATTAGAGGTGTGCGGATACTTGAGACTCCATTCTGCCCAGATACTTATTGGAGAGGACAGAAGACTAATGGGTAGTCCGGGGCTCACCGATAGATCAGGGTGGAGATGTACCTTTCCACACCCAGCATATACCTCCCCCAGATAAGTAGGAGGACAGTTGTGCTGTGGTGTGCGAAGAAGCCAAAAGAGGCATTAGAAGGACGATACACATTCTGAAGATACCTCTCCAATCTCTGCTCTCACGTGGAAACTGTAATTATTGGTCAAGACCGAGTATCAATTTGAACCATAACTTTGACTACATAATTCAGACATGGGGTCACTATTTATTAATATAGACTTAATTATATGTTCTCCATCTTTTTACAGGTATGTGTTACATTCAAGTCAAGTCAATTATCTGACCCATTTAAAGTTTCATTGGTCCGTTTTGGGTACATTCTTCGTTCTTACCATATTTCTACCATATACCCTATTTTAGCCTGGTAGAGAATACATATGCACCACAAGTACCAGTAAATCCATAGAATTACTTTAGGTCAACTAAAACGGTTCAACTTAGTTTACCATTCGAAGCACATTCAATGTAAACCTACCAGAACACATAAGTGTTGTGCATATCAACATTTGCACATGTCTGAGTCCTCGAAGGACTGTCTCATTCGCCAAAGCTGCAGGAGAAGCTGTTAAAATGGCATCACTCCATGTGTCAGGGGATGGTAAAAACCCACTTTTTCTTGCAACAAAAAAAACCTGCGCCGTCCGCAACCCTCCTTGAATTCACACAGCTCACACAAGACAAGCACATCAGACGGACGCCGGTGTGATGCATGGCTTTTAAACTGCATTTGGCAAAACACTTCTCCACAGCCCATCCTGAGAAGCAGCTGTTGGCACCAGTGCTAGAACAAGCTCCTGGAGCAGGACAGAAGCACGGGCATTGTGGGAAACAGCTCTGTGACTGTGGACAGATGGTGTCTCCACGACAATGTGCACACTTAACATTAACAGATACTGCACAGTGTTGACTAATGCATTAAATAAAGAAGTGTGTCGTGACACATACCACTTACATTTACAGAGATATGTTGCATTGTTTCGCATCTACTCTGTAGATGTGCTCTATTATAGATGGACAATGAATCAATGGCGATTCAGCTCGTTATGATTCAGCCATGTCTTACACGGAATATAATTGTCTTAAATGGGTCACCGCTGCAAGAATATTTCTTCCCACAGAAAGAGGAAGAGAGCTGTGGCGCAGCATATACATTAATTATCAGTATATCCAGGCTGAAACCTGATTATTTTATTCATTTTGAGGCAGTTAAAAAGATGTACCTCTCACAGGCAAGTGTCCATAGCAAGTGTCCATTGAATGCATAATTGAAGCAAGTTAAATAAACACATTCTTAATTCACTCCATCGCTCCGGCAGGGACTTTTCACTGACTTACAAACACCATATGGCAGGGGGAACACCTGGTAAAAACCTGTGCAAACACAGTGAGAAGAACATTCAGACAACACAACTTAAAAGGGGTATTATAAAACCCATACTTTTATCACTGCCAAATGACTGCACCACCCAAGAGCTCATTCGTATTTGCAGTAAATTCATAGGTCAGTAGTTGCAGGCAGTGCTCATAAACTAGACACTGGCCTCCCCCCCTACTGGGGGAGAGACCAGGAGGTTTTGTTTGGAGCAAACAACTTTCCAAAAGTCATGCATATCTTCATGTCATCATATACTGTATATTTGAGTTTCCTCTTTTAGGAAATGGGCCCCTATGCAGTGATGTGAAACCACAACTGACGTAGGAGATGTAGAGCAGCACGGATAATTGGATAATAACAAGCTATTTAAATCCAAACCAAAATTGAGAGAATAGAGAAGCATTCATCTCCCAGCAACCTTTTAATTGTTTCTGTATTTTTCTGAGAACAGTGACAATATAATATATATATAATATCTGTCACTGTAATACATCTGTGCCAATTCAAGTAGCCTCCCTACGCTTGTTAGCTTGAGAAGCTGAGCATCCTTAATATTTATTTTTCGTTTATTCTGATAATGGGAAAAAAAAAATCAAAATATGATGACACCTCTCCTGCGCTCAGCATCTCTACTTGGTGACTAAGTGGGAGTGTTTCAGGCAGGAAAGTGATGCATTGGCCTATTCCATTTTTACAGGTAACACTAATTACATTTCATCAGTGTCTGGTACATAGACATCCTGTAAACTAATAGCAACAACTCTTCCCTCAGAGCCTTAGGTATGAGAAAGCAATCAATACGCCCTTGCATCTACACCTCCAATCTGCCTCTGGTACACCTCCAGATTATCTGGGAGCTGAGAACAAACACAGCTTTGGAAGGAGAGCTGATGAGGGCAAGAAAGGTTGGGGGGGGGGGAAGAGAAGCATTTTCATTAATTCTCTGAGATTACACTGACTCTGTGTGTCTCAGGGTGGGCCTTGCTTCACTGCCACAACCCACAAAACTGAGCCTTGTAAAAGTTTGAGGAAACAGTTGAGAAAAAAACAAAACATTAGAGTTGCTACAAAGCAGCGTGAGCATGGATGAGAGATGGTGCACGTGTGAAAGTGTCATTCCCAAGAGTAGCAGGGAGCTGATGCAAGCCTACGCTCCGCAACACATTTCAAGAACAGGGTGCTAAAGACAAAATACATTGAAGCACTGTCTTGTGATTCGTGACAATACATCATACCACTGTGGGAGGAAAGACATAAAATAGGCTTTTTTTTCTCATATAGTTTAGCAGTTTTTGTAGTACATTAGTTCAAAACGAATGGATAGTTTAAACACTATTTCAATATGTGTTACCGATTCACAGGTGCAGGTTTAAGAGCTATCACTTTAGTGTAATTTGTTAGGAATGCCACAGCCATCCGTCAGTTATTAGTGAGTGAAATGCTCTGTGAGAATATCTGTTTCGAGTTGACTGCGTGCCTCTGTATGAGACCCTTTAGGCCGCTCCCAGCTAATTTCTGACCAATCAGGGCATCTCTTCCCTGATTGGTTCACGGACCCATTTGCATGTCAATCACAGGTGCGGGAATGCAACACTTCTCAATGGTGGTGTAGGAGGGAGGGAACAGAGAGGGAGGAGACAATTTTTGGGGTTGTTTAGTTTATAAATCTTGCTTTCTTCCGCTCTTTTCGGCTCTCTCTACAACTCTTAAATCTTACCTACAGCAGCTTTAACAAAAACCAATACCAATTTTTTAAAAAGCTTTAAAAAGCTTTAAGAAATCTTGAGCAACGATTAGTTACTACATAAGCAAATTAAATAATTAAACAACAACCCAGTTGAGAGGGAGGGGGTTGGGATTTTGTCCTTGAGCATCTGCTGGTATGATGTACCAAGCTCAGGTGTCGTATTGCAAATTCAACCAATCTGAGATTCTTTTTTTTATTTATTTTTTAAATATATTTTTGGGCTTTTTTATGCCTTTATGGACAGGACAGTGGATAGAGACAGGAAAGTGGGTTGAAGAGAGGGAATGACATGTAGCACAGGACCGCAGGCGGGAATCGAACCCGGGTCGCTACGGGGCGCATTGCCCATGTGGTAGCGCGTTAGTGGGTTGAGCCACCGAGTCGCCGCCCAATCTGAGATTCTTATCGCTGATCCCAGGAATCCCCCCCCCAAGCCCCCTCGGAGTAAATCCCAGCAGCACTCTCTTCCCATCCTTCCCCTATTCATTATTACTTGAGCCCTGGGTTCCTCGGTAATAGCCCTACTTCTCCACACGTTAACCCCGCAAGCAGAATTCCCAAATCACGTGAGTAACACCGAGCTATGTGGTGGAATGCGTCGTTCAATATCACTGCCAGTGCCTCTACGCAGGGAGCGGATCTACTTTCATGTTTCACATTTCATTATTCACAGAGATGATCTAGCCTACACTTTATTTCTGCATACTACCTTATGTTCACGTGATACCTAATAACACAAAAGACACAGAAACAGATGTCGTGCATCGCAAATGGATTCCCTGCCAATTGTGTTTTGTTCATGGTGGATTAATCAGCACGTCCCATTAAAAAGGCCCAACAATAACACTGTTGTAAAAGTAGTAGACGTAGAGCACATATGAAACGGTTTAATTATTTTGTTATGGTCATGGAGTCCGCTGGCCTCCTCCTCCTCTAGCTCTTTTTTTTGCAGCTCAACACTTTCATCAGCAAGTAATTACCACGCCTCACCTCACCGGCACCAATGAAAAAGAGCACGTTGTGAAAGACTGAATGAGAACAAACATTGAAATGAACCGAGGTAAATTAGAGACAAAACCGAAAAAACTAACACTAACAAGAAAAGATTATTATTATTTTTTTTTAAAAATTAGACTCATTTATTTGTAGCCAGAGATAATAAAGGAACGCTTCATTTATTTAAATTTTTCATAAAACTTGTAATGAGAACGTCTTGCGCAGGTCAGAAAAGCTGTCTAATTAGTTTTGGACTGGATCGTTCCCCCCAAACCTCTCCCGGGCCGTTCTCTCATCTTTTTCCTGTGTGTCTATTGTCAATTTCTTTCCCTGTCGTCTCCAGTGTATTTTTTTTGCTATGGCAGGTCACCACCTGGCTCGTGATCAGAGCATTAAAGTGTCCACTGTCCTCAATACTCCCTAAAAAGTTAAAAAGTTAAAAAGTTCTATGCATTCCTCTATGATAAGACAAACCGTTATTAATCCCCGGAGGGAAACTCAGGAGGGTGTCCTATAGCAGCAACAGCAATGGGAATGAAACACAGAGAAAGGTACAGCTAAGAGTAAGAACCAAACCAAGATAATAAGAAATTACAAAATACATATACGAATACAAAATGAAGATAAAGAAAAACACTGAGCAGCCGGCCTTAGATAATGAGTGAAAAGTCTGTCAATAAATACAAATATGTACATATGTACAGTCTAACAATGAAGACAAGGAATTGCTGGTACCTGGTAGATATTATGTAAAATATCACATATATCTACACTTTATTCCTCATGATAAAACAGTGTGTGGCTTGAACTTGCGTTCTTTTTTCGACATTTGCGATGAGCAAATGTGATGATGCAATTTTGCAAAATACTGCTGCAATATGTCATTTGTACTTCGATGAAAGTACTATAAAATATGAATAATCATTGACTATTGTAATGCAAAAGCATACGAGCTCTATCACGCAATGGGCTACTTGTCTTTCTGACATGTTCTCTGGTTTCTCTGACAGGTTTCTCTGGCACTATAAAGATTTAGTATAAATATAGACCCAGGCAAACCCAGGCCCTTGCTTCATAATGGTGGCATAACAGTGTAGGTGTGCATTTAAGGTGTGCATGTCTGTCTCTGTGTGTCTCTTCTCGTCTTCACCTACTTACTTTTTTCTATCAATACACACCCCAGGACCATATTATATCAAATTATTAATTACCGGATGTGCACAGAGCTGAATCCAGGATCCACATTTGAAGTGAGGGAGGATAATCAACTTGTGCTGACAAAGACAGATCATTAAAGCTAGGAAACAGGCATTCCATAGGCTCAGCAGCCGAAACAAAGACAGAGAAGCAAGGCAGCATATCAATTTCCAAGGGAAATCTGATTGAACTTTTGGATGACAATACTCTCTCTCCCTCCAGGTTGGAGTGCTAAGGATACGCCACGGCACGCATATACAGTATCACTCGCTAGACACGGTGAGCAATACATGCGATGCGTTTTGCTTTCAGTTCACCACAGTGGTTAAATGAAGACCTGAGAACAAAGGTAACAGCAAGGTGTTAAGCAATTATGCACTCACATCCAACTGAACAAGCTGGAAGTGGGTCACCTTTGAATTTGCGCTGCATGAAAATGTGTACAATGTATGTTTCTGGTAAAAAACAAAAATGGATAGATGAACCCTACACCAAATCTGGGTATTTGTGGACGCTTAAATCGATTCGTTTTGAACTTTTGATTAGTGTGGTTTGTAGCGTTTTGTTTGTTGTGCTGATTGGAGGAGCCAATAAAATATAGACCCTGGACACAGCAGGCTCAAAGTTAAGTTGAGCGCAGTAGGCCATCAAGTGAACGCATGAAGTGTGCAACCCTCTACTTTAAATTGGACACATGAGCTACAGGGACAAGAATGGAGAATAACCTAAAGAAGTACAAATATATTTTGTTTAACCCACGTTTCTCTCTAAGCTTAAATAAATCAACTTCTGCATTGCTGTTGTTACAGCAATGCAGAAATGCAGGAATTTACCCAATTTCTACCAATATTATTTTTATCCCTTAAAAGCAATCATGAGCTAATGTTGGCTTGTGTTTCTTTCTCCTCTCACTTGATTCAAATTAAAAAAAAAACATTTGGATGATTTTGTGGTAATTTAAGTACTTTGCATGAGGTTGATATAACACACCACCACCACCACCACCTCCACCCCACCCCATCCAGCTCTTTCACACGTAACTTGAAAAGGATTTCTGAACGGCGGCTGCTCTGAAAGCTAACTCTGCTCCGAGGATGCTCTCGTGGGACTCACTGTCTGATCTGACTCGCTTGGAAATTCTTTGCCTTGTGGCTCTCGTGAGACTGGTCGCCAGCTTTTTCATGACAACCTCAATCAAGTTCTCCCTTTGCCAGGAAAGGATGCGTAGGGTTCAGCTGCGGCGGGGTCAGAAAGAGATCTGCCGGTCAATGGTGAGGGCACCTTGAACATGCCCCTTCAAAGTTCTCTTTGGCTTGGCTTTGATAGCTAGCATGCACACTCCCTATCATCCCCATAAAACAAACATAACAGTGCATTCAATGGCGACCAGAAAGAAAGGGGCTCTACATTTAGCACATGTATTTGTTTCTGAAGGTATTCACTTTCTGTTACCACTTTTCCTGAGTGGTTATACGCTGCGCATTATTTTTGAAAACAAATGTTTCACAGGGGGTTAAAAAATAGAAGCTCTAATTGGAACCGTATCTTTTAGCCGCAGATCAATAGTGAACTTTGAATTTTTTTTCTTTCTCTGACCTTGTTCCTAATCAGGCAGACTTGGTGGACTAGATCCAGCCAACCCATGGGAGACAGACGAGGAGGGGAGATAAAAATGGTATTTCTTTACGGGCATTTGTGCACATTTGAGGGCGATTTGCTGAATTTGTAATGCCACGCTGCATAATTGATATGGTGTGAATGGAGCAGAGGACACCTTGAAAGCTTTACATAAAACACTACAATGGACTGCATTTAAGACGGATAAATGCAAATGGGAATGTGAAATGGCGTTGGTGCTGTCTCCCTAAAACCCTGGTGCAAATGTGATTCCACATAGACTATGTTTTAATAGTTTTATTATGGATGCTTACACATCTTGAAGCTCTACGCAGTATAGATCGATAGATCTAAAGCTCAACGTTATGCGAGGTGTTCCTCTCTTGTTCCGTGGAAATAGATACTTCTTCCAGTGTTCTGTGATAGCACTCGAACCACCATTGTTGAGGACGGATTGATTTCACAGCACATTCTATATAACCATATAGGCATATACTATGATATACACTAAGTCTTGAAGAGTCTTGAATCTGACTGAGGGCTACACTCTGCACTTCTGCGCTGTATTGCCATCTGCTCAGCCAACTGTGTGTGTGTGTGTGTGTGTATGTGTGTGTTTATAGGGTCCAAGCTCAAAAACTATTCTTTTAAATGCTTTTCTCCTACTTATCTGTATTTATTTTGACACGATGTAAAAACTATAGATGTCTGATAACAAATAGGGTACAGGGCAGTCACAAGGATAGAAAACAGAACACTGCTTTCCCAAACTAAATAAATCCTATTCGAAGAGACACAAACATATTTTTGTTACAAGCACATGAATAAGAGGATTAGGCTGCCAATGCACTGTACTAGGAATATACATATGAAAATAATTAAATTAAAACTGCTCATACAAAGAAACCATGTTGGATGAACAACAATCTACTATTTTCTTTACTATCAAAATTATACAAATGTACATCATGTGTCATGTGTCTAAGTGAGGAGGCCGCCCTTTACATGGTTTTATGTCTGACTTCTACTGTAGAAAAGTGCTGAGTTTGTACTGGTCACATCGGAAGCCATTTAGAGACTGATCAATGTATCTAACGAGTGCTTGCACATTACCCATCTCATAGGCATAATCCTCTAACATTCTCCTGATACTTTTTCATCTGCTAATGGGTGTAATTTAAAAACACTATTACACCACCGCATCCCCAAAGCCCTCTAGAGTAAACGTAATGAAATATGCGTCGAAAAATGAACGAGTTCCTTGGGAAAAATGATTAGGCCTACCCTCCCGAAAATTACAGAACATGCTGATTCATACATTACTAAATTTAGGTTTGGGTAGCATTGGGTAGTAACATTAGGTAGGTGAAAGTAGACTTTTTACTTATTCAATTATGGGCATGGTAGTGTGCAAGAATATTATATTATGAGTCATAACCTCATAACCTTTAGTTGCAATAACTAAACTGTAGAAAGAAAGCTACAGTGCCAATGTCGGTTTAGCTAGCTGTTTAGCATTAAATAACATCACAACATGATGCCCAAAATATTCCAAAAGATTACTGCTGAAATTGATTTCAAATTAAGTAAATACATTTTGTAATCTTGTATTTTGTTCAATTAATATTATATTTCATTGGGTTTGGAAAACTACCTTTGTTATACAATGCCACTTTGGGCTCATAATGGACTATTATGGGCTTTTTCCAATCGTTGACAGCCCATCAATGAAATCCTGGAGTATGAGTTCTTAATCAATCAGTTTTGATAGAAAAAGGCCATACAACTGAATAACAGCTGTTCCTTGCAGTGTGCCCATTCTATATATATCTTTATAGTTCAACCTACCAGAAACAAACCGTCTTTTTATAACCATATATTGGAGTATTTTCTAGTTGAATGCGACTAAAAGTTAGGAGCACAATTAGGTAAACACTAAACACTAAATTGTGTGAAATCCTGCTTCTACCAGCACTGAAAATGTGTTCCAAAAAATCTGCAACCAAAGCAGAAAAATTAAAGTCCAACTGTTAAGCTAATTTGTTTACATGTTTTCCTCCTATTTTGACATGAATAATAAAAACACAAAACACAACAACTTTGCAAGTCCTTTGCTGTTGTTAAAAGCATTGTTAACAGATTGGACGTGATCAGGACAGCAACACTTAACACTCTTAAACATAATTTTCCCATGGTTTCTCAATATATTTACACTAGCAACATCATTTTCTGGAGAGTAATGACAAAACCAAAACATTGTTTTATGTATGCTTCCGGCAGTGCAATTGGCTATAAACCTGAAATGAAATGTAGATTTTGGCATGGGTGTGGGGCTGTGAATTGCTTGCTTTGATTGGTCTGTTGGTTGATTGGTTTGGTCCCTGGGGCCCGGAGCCAAAGTACTTAAACTGCTTGCGTTAACTGATGTAATGGCCAGACATGTTGTCCTAATACAAAAAAAATCTATGAGCAAAAACAAACAATCACACAAGGAAATACATAGGCACTTAATAAATGTCAAGCCCAGTGCTTGCAAAATCTTGCAATCTGTGCTAGCCAAGTAATCTGTTCAGAATATTACAACAACAAGAGACAGTCATATTATGATCCTGTCAAGCAATGTGTGTATGTGTATGTGAGTGTTTGTCTGTGACTTTGTTAAGATGTGGAAATAATTAGCTGTAGATTGTGGATTTTAGGTTTAATGCTTGCTTCTGTACTAATACAACACAAGCAACCCCGTGTCACAAATAAACCCAAAAGAAAATGTGACGTAGCACAACCTCAATCGATGCACTAGATATCTTGTCAGTTGGAAGTTCCTCGATAAAACTATTGCACTATTTGCTGAGAGCGAGGTCCTTGGTGGGCCTTCTGTATACCGATCCAGAATGAGCATTTAAAATAAAACAGCTCCTTACCAGCTTTAAAACAATACCCTACAAGCCATAAATCATAACAAATAAAAAAAAGATATTTTAGGGAAAGATTACAGTTATTTTAAAGATGACAAAAACCTTACATGAAAAGACTAAAGCCGACACTGAATGTACACGGTGTCTTCTTGTCGCATTAAGACGCCGGCACTCACAGACGTCCAAACAAGTGTAATTAAAGAGCTGCTGTGGGATGTGAATGTTTACGCTCCTTCCTGTCGTAGCACCACTTCATATATTCACTTTGAGATTCCAGACGCGTCATTTGTACAAGGTGCGCTTATGGGTTCAGATGGCAATATGGTTGTCCTGAACTCTTCTAGGAAGGCGGTAGTGCATACTTAGTGGGCAATAAACCTGCCAACTTTCAGAAGTCCATTTCTTTTCTGACAGGCCACTGACAGCACCCCCC